>JAADXN010000020.1:0-73921 GCA_023337875.1 Pythium apleroticum | reverse complement strand
CCCCCCCCCCCCCCCCCCCCCCCCCCCCCCCCCCCCCCCCCCCCCCCCTCGTGAGGTCTTCGGCCGCGTTTACCTCTCGGTCTCATTGAACGAATACCCGACGCGAGCAGGGCTGTAGACGCTTTCCTCGTCTTCCTCGTCGAAGCTGCGAGCCCCACCGTTTCGCGCTCCGTTTCCACCGTTGTTACCACCGTTGCGGTTGCCCGTGTTGCCACCAGCCGCCGCACCGCCGCCGCCACCACCGTTCTTGATCGGCACACACTGCTTGTACGCCTGCCACTTCTGCGAGTGCAGCGCCAGCCAGTAGAACGTCAGGCGACACGTGCCGGCACACTTGGAGTAGTCCACTGGCAGCTGAGCCGGGTAGCTCTTGTAGTTGCCCGCGCAATCGTTGTTCTGGAACACACGCGTGTTGTCGATCCAGACCTCGCACGGACCGTGGTGCGAGTTGAGGAAACCTTCCTTGAACTCGTTGTTCTGGAAGCTCATGGTCTTGAGGCCGCTCACGTCACGTGGCGTGGTGTTCGGGTTGGTATTGCCACAGCCCGGGACGAACTTGTCCATGAGCACCTTGAGTGAGGAGAGACCGGAGGCCTTGAAGGCGTCTGTGAAGGTGGCGGTGTTTTGTTCTGGGCTACGGTTGAAGACCTTGCCACTGAAGCCAGTGCCAGCTTGAGCTGCCGTGAACTCGGCATTGAAGTTGGTGTAGACCTGTCCAGGGATGAACTCTGGCTTTGGGTTGGAGATGTATCCGTGGGCGTCGACGTTGTTGACGAGAGACGTGGCGGCGACGAGCGCGGAAATGATGGCTGGAGTGTGCATTGCGAGCGAGTGAGAGCTGTTGGTGGTGGTAGTGAAGAAGAGAGCAAGTTTTAGAATGAGGACGAAGGCTCCGTTGAAGTCGCTGACACCAAGACAGGCAAGACACGTCGTAAGACGGAGAGAGGACTGCCTTGAGAGCATGTGCTGGTCACGATGCTCTTTCCTAACGGCTTCTTTCCTTGTACGTCGCTGAGACGACCTCTCAACACCAATATCTACCAGGCGGTTCTTCGGATCTTGCTCGGACCACGTAAATGGCACCAATATCGTCCGGAAGACATCCAGCCCTCAGAAGATTGATTCATCTCCTTTGCTGACTTGCCCACGAGAAGACAGCCAAAGCAAGATCCATCGCACGCGGGAACATTGCTCAAGCGGATTTGAACCACCCTGGATTTGAGGAAGACAGCCGCAGCCGCAGTCTTTTGCAGCCCATCGTAATGGAGACAAGAAATCATGTGAAGACAACAGCAGTAAGAATCGAAGGCAAGCCAGATCGGCAACGGCTCACAGTCCACGTCAACACGATTGCTCGACTCGATGGTTAAGTTGATCGCCCGCCCTTCAAATATCTGAGACCATGCTACTTCTGAGCCACCGTCCGTTTTCTGTTCGTCGATCCGAAGGTGTAAATCACAAAGAAAGGCCGAACGGGTCCGCCTTGATCCACATAAAACGGCCTCCAGATCACGACTGTCGTCCTGGATCTTTGGCCACCCTCTTGGGTTGTTCTCCACCGACAATCGCGATACTTGAACTGCATTCTGACCATCGCTACACTGCACCGCTCGACCAACAGCACAACGCTATGCTGATAAATTGCAGAGTGTGTAAGTGAGACCATATGATCGACGCGTCATTTCCATGGCCGACACGTCTTCTACGACCTCGGCGACGGCTGCTTTTCAGTCACGGCGTAAAGTCTCGCACGCCAGGACAGTCGTGTACCTCTTCGTCAGACGGGTGATGGATCGCATACTGTACGGTACAGTCGCACGGACGATTGTGGAGGATTCTCGGGCCCACCTGTCGAATGCGACACCCGCAGAATCCAGCGGCGATATCGTCCTTCTTCCAAGTGGTTTCAAGAAAGCTGGATGGTCATCAGAGGCGTAAAAGGTCGTCTGGGCCATGGTTTTGTTGTCTAGATCTCTTGGGTCCTTGGGACGGTGGGACCGTGCATGACGACCCAAGTAAAGACGTACTGGAGACAGGAGACGGTTCTGTTGGCCGATATCCATCTGCTTGCAAATCCAGTGAGCCCGCAGGCCACCGTCGTCGAGTGTCGACTGTCTTCCACTGCACCGGCAGCCGCCCTCCCTCAGTCGTTGCGTCTGGCGATCTCCGCCACACCCACTCACCCACCTCATCCTCATTCCGCATTTCTCTTCCAGCTCAGCAAGCACACCCACAACAGAGGCCTTCAAGCCACGCTTTCAACATGTACACCCCATCGGCCTTCGCTGGTCTCGTCGCCGCCACGTCTCTCGTCAACAACGTCGACGCCCACGGATACATCTCCAACCCAAAGCCAGAGTTCATCCCTGGACAGGTCTACACCAACTTCAATGCCGAGTTCACGGCAGCTCAAGCTGGCACTGGCTTTAGTGGCAAGGTCTTCAACCGTAGCCCAGAACAAAACACCGCCACCTTCACAGACGCCTTCAAGGCCTCCGGTCTCTCCTCACTCAAGGTGCTCATGGACAAGTTCGTCCCGGGCTGTGGCAACACCAACCCGAACACCACGCCACGTGACGTGAGCGGCCTCAAGACCATGAGCTTCCAGAACAACGAGTTCAAGGAGGGCTTCCTCAACTCGCACCACGGTCCATGCGAGGTCTGGATCGACAACACGCGTGTGTTCCAGAACAACGACTGCGCGGGCAACTACAAGAGCTACCCGGCTCAGCTGCCAGTGGACTACTCCAAGTGCAAGGGCACGTGTCGCCTGACGTTCTACTGGCTGGCGCTGCACTCGCAGAAGTGGCAGGCGTACAAGCAGTGTGTGCCGATCAAGAACGGCGGTGGCGGCGGCGGTGCGACGGCTGGTGGAGCTGCTGGTGGAGCTGTCGGCGGCAATGGCGGTGGTGCGAGCCAGGGTGGCAACGCGGGTGGCAACGCCGGCGGGAACGCTAGTGGTAACAACGGTGGCAACAACAGTGGCAACAACGGTGGCAACAACGGTGGCAACAACGGTGGTAACAACGGCGGCAACAACGGCGGTAACAAAGCCGGTAACAACGGTGGCAACAAAGCCGGTAACAGCGGCGGTAACAGCGGCGGTAACAACGGTGCCAACGGTGCGAGTCAGGGTGGCAACCGTAACGCCGGCAACAATGGCGGCAACAACAACAACAACAACAACGCTCGCAACGGTGGTGCTCGAAGCATCGAAGACGAGCCAGAGACGTACGATTTCTCCAGCCTGAACCACCGCGCGCTCCACGGCCTCAACGTCACGGACTCGGAGTAGGCCACTCAGGATTCGGGGTGCTTGTTTATTGTACGGATAGTGAGTGAGCTGTCCTAGGTACCGATCAATATGCGTAATGAGGTTTGCCTTCTTCAATGTGCTGCATTGAGGTCTTGTGCGATCCAACAGCGGCGACGGCGCTGCTGCAATGAAGGCCACGCCCACATCCACAACGCGACTCCGGAGCAGTGAAAGTTTAAACGCAACCGAGATCACCCGTTGCCTACCCTTCTAACCCAACACAAGTGCAGCGTTTCTGACTGGAGCAACAAGGAAGCGGTGATGATGTGGTTCCCTCAGCTACAGAACTTGATTACTACAGTAGTGTCGAACCGACACGACTTGTAACGGATAGTGCAGGCCACCATGGAGAGCAGTCTCGACGATACGAATACTACAAAATCTATCAGTGGATGCGAACAGACGTTTTATATACTTTAACGAAGCCCAACGTCGTCGGCTTTGATAAAAGTGGGCGAGCCAAGAGGAATCGATCACTCCGAGTCGGTGCCGTTGGTCTGGAGCGCGCGGTAGTTCAGGTTCGAGAAGTTGTACGACTCGTCCTCGTCGTCCAGGCTGCGGGCCGCGCCGTTCTTGATCGGCACACACTGCTTGTACGCCTGCCACTTCTGCGAGTGCAGCGCCAGCCAGTAGAACGTAAGACGGCAAGTGCCCTTGCACTTGGAGTAGTCCACTGGCAGCTGAGCCGGGTAGCTCTTGTAGTTGCCCGCGCAGTCGTTGTTCTGGAACACACGCGTGTTGTCGATCCAGACCTCGCACGGACCGTGGTGCGAGTTGAGGAAGCCCTCCTTGTACTCGTTGTTCTGGAAGCTCATGGTCTTGAGGCCGCTCACGTCACGTGGCGTGGTGTTCGGGTTGGTGTTGCCGCAGCCCGGGACGAACTTGTCCATGAGCGCCTTGAGCGACGCGAGACCCGAGGCCTTGAACGCCTCCGTGAACACCTGTGTGTTCTGCTGCGGGCTGCGGTTGAAGACCTTGCCTGTGAAGCCCTTGCCCGCCTGCGCGGCCGTGAACTCGGCATTGAAGTTGGTGTAGACCTGTCCAGGGATGAACTCGGGCTTTGGGTTGGAGATGTAGCCGTGGGCCTCGACATTGTTGACCAGAGCCGTGGCGGCGACGAGCACGGCGACGAGAGCTGGCGTGTACATGGTGATAGTGGAGACGCTTGGTGCCTTGGCGGTGAGATGCGGAATGGAGGAGAGAGAGCCTCTCGGGGTGGTTGACCAGACCGCCAGCATCCGCTCTTCAGTAGGGAAACGTTCAGAGCTGGACAGGTGAGAGTACCCCTTGGGGTGAGGAGCGTCTCTCTCGACAGAGTCGGATGGTAACGAAGAACCACACGGGTGGCCTCGCCTTTGCGGACAGAACCTCTATGATTTAGTGCATCCGTCGCTATGTTGGAAGACAACACCTGTTTGTGGTCTTCAGACACCTGTATAAATCAATATATGGTTCGAATTATAGGTATCAATTACAGAAAGGAGACCGTGATTTTGGAAGACAATGAGCTGGCTTGCGGTATAGAGACAGGACAGGGAGCCCCACGCCTAGCTACTATTACAGGGGCTGTCGGTGCATGTGGCCGTGTAACTCCAGCCCCACCACTGTGACCATGGGGTCATCCATCCATCCATCCATCCGATAAACCGGAGTGATCCTTTTCGTTGAGGAGTTCTCTCGCCAGCATCAAGCACTTGCGAATATTGAGCTCTTGGTGGGTGCTGGATTGCATGGCTGGACTAACTGCATGAAAAAAACTCCTGTGATGTACCGCCTTGTTCTTTGCTTACTCATCCACCTCAAGAAGGTGATACTTGGAGAATCCGACAGTGTCAACTGCAGTGAGAGCAACGGATTTTATATCATGGTAAGGTTTCCAGAAGTGTAGCTGTTGGAGGAACAACCATTTGCAGGGGATTTGCTGGCAAGGCACCATCTCGGGTGTTGAAACATGTACAAAACATCCTCGAGCTCGCCTTCACAAAAGCCCAACCTCCAGACTCAACATCCGCCTGTCCATGCACCAGCAGACCCCAAGGAGGACATAAAACCTCCGGTATGGCTCGTCGCTTAACTGTCTCCAGCGTGATTTTTAGTGATTCGTGTTGCCAGCTGGATTTGAGGAAGTGGTACAAAGACCCAGTTCGCCTGCTTGAAACCGCATGGAAACTGTGCAAAACGTTACCCCGTCTAAACAAATTACTTCTCCACAAGATTATCGAATTGTGAAAGTCTAGAACCGTAGGTGATAATGTATAACCGTTTCAATCTGATGAGGATCACTCTTTCACTCAACGCGGGTAAAACTGTACTGTCATCTCTCTCTTCCAAGTCCGTCTCCCTCCGGTGAGGAGTCCTCACCTCTGCGTCTCCCCTTCCTGTGACGAGAGAGAGACGCAGAGCCACGGGTCCTTCCTTGACTGCAAACACAGCATGGGATTTGTCACCACGCGTGTGGGAGAGTCATCACTTCTCGATTGAGACTGTACCTATGGCCCTTGCGGATTTCGCACTGAGTACCAGACCATTCAGTCTACAATTCGCGAAGCTCGAACCACAACTCAATTAGTCAGTCTCAGTCCATCAGCTCAGTTCACCATGCCGTCCGTTACTGCTATCGTCTCGACTGCTGCGATTGCTGCGGCTGCTCTGCTGAGCGGAGCGGAAGCTCACGGATACATCTCGCAGCCTCGTCCGGAATTCGTTCCGGGCAAGATGTACACGGACTTCAACGCCGAGTTCACGGCCGCGCAGACTGGCGTCGCTGCGTTCCAGGGAAAGATCTTCAACCGTAGCCCGCAGCAGAACGCCGCTGAGTTCACGACTGCCTTCAAGTCGTCTGGACTCAAGAGTCTTCGCGAGCTCATGGACAAGCAAGTGCCTGGCTGTGGTAACACCAACCCAAACACGACGCCTCGTGATGTGAGCGGATTGAAGGCGGTGACCTTCCAGAACAACGAGTACAAGGAAGGCTTCCTCGGCTCCCACCAGGGCCCGTGCGAGATCTGGTTCGACGACGTCCGCGTGTTCCAGGACGACGACTGCGCTGCCCACTACAAGAGCTACCCGGCGTCGATGCCTGTGGACTTCTCGAAGTGCCAGGGTAACTGTATGCTTCGCTTTTACTGGCTGGCCCTTCACTCGCAGAAGTGGCAGGCGTACAAGCAGTGTGTGCCAATCAAGAACGGTACTGGAAAGGGTGCGTCCGGTGGTGGTGCTTCCGATGGTGCTGCCTCGGACGCTTCGCCTGTGACCAAGGCGCCTGCGGCCGGTACGCCCAAGCCTGCGGCGGCGACCCCTGCGCCAAAGCCAGCCCCAGCCGCTCCTTCCGCTAAGCCAGCCACCCCTGCTGCCCCAGCGCCTGCCCCAGACTCGACGAAGAAGAACTGTGCCCGTCGTGTGCGTCGCGCTGTTGAGATCCAGGCCTAAGTTTGGTCAGTTGTTGGTGCACCAAGTTTGATATGACGTGATGTGAGTGTTTATCTTCCATGAAGACCAGTTGTAATTAATCGACAGCTAAACTCCTGGATTGCAGTGAGAATGTTTCGGTGACTCCGGATCTAGTCGTTGTGACTATTATCTGTGCCAGGCAGAAAGCTGTCACGCTTGCCAACGGTACCCTCACGTACTACGTAGTATTCGGACTTTGCAGCATCGCCATTACGCGAAGCGCTGGTACTCCTCAACGCATTGGTGCTGCGCTTGTCACAACTGCTTCGCAACCTCCGAATTCGATTGATTTTGGGTCCACAGCTGATGGTAGCTCGACGAGATTCGCCATTGGGGCGTGCTGCACTGGCCATATCGTGGTGAACCAGCTCGGCTCAATTCACCACACTCTATCCTCTCTATTGTTGTGAACGCGGAGTTGACATTCCGTGACCACTGAGACGTCCGAGTCGAGCTGTCGTCGCCATCTTGGTCTCCCCATTCAAAACGTCGCGTCTGGCAGTTGGAAGCTCGAGGCCGTTGCTCGAGCTGTGCCAGGATCCCAGATGGTAGCGCAGAAGCATGTTTCTGTATACTACTATAACACGATTATCCATGTTATTATGTCACTCTTCTCGCATTTTATTATCTAAAAATGATGATGTCACTAACTTTGTTGCTAATTAAGTAGATTATCAAGCACTTCATTAGTCACACGACCGTCTGCTTCCTTGGAAGCGCTTGACTGGATCTCCAGGATGGGCACTCGTCACCTTCACGACTCGCCCTCGTTGAGTTGCAGTGGCTCTTGGCTGAACGGCTGCAAGCTAGCGGTCAGGACCCCAGCGACTGACTGACCACGATGGCGGCTTCGCAGACGCCATTCTCCAATCCTCCCAGTCGAGACCGAGCCCCCGAATCAGCCAAGCCACTATGCACACCACGTCCGTGATCCTCTCGACTGTCGTCGCCACGGCCGCGCTCTTCCAGGGCGCTAACGCCCACGGCTACGTCTCGGAGCCCAAGCCCGAGTTCATTCCCAACACGATCTACACGACGTACAACGCCGAGTTCACGGCTGCGCAGACCGGTGTCGCCGCGTTCAAGGGCAAGATCTTCAACTGGAGCCCCGAGCACAACGCGCAGGTGTTCACGGAAGCGTTTAAGCAGTCGGGCCTGAAGAACCTTCGTGAGCTCATGGACAAGCAGGTGCCAGGCTGCGGCAACACGATCACGCGCACATGGGTGCGTGACACCACCAAGCTGAAGACGCTCAAGTTCCAGAACGACGAGTACAAGGAAGGCTTCATCGCGTCGCACCGCGGTCCGTGCGAGGTCTGGATCGACAACACGCGCGTTTTCCAGAACAACGACTGCGCGGCCAACTTCAAGACGTACCCAGCCGTCCTGCCGGTGGATTTCTCCAAGTGCACGCGTAGCGTGTGCTACCTGCGCTTCTACTGGCTCGCGCTCCACTCGGAGAAGTGGCAGGCGTACAAGCAGTGCGTGCCCATCAAGTACGGCGCCTCGCGTAGCATGGATGACGACGAGTCGTACAACTTCTCGGCCCTTAACAACCGCGCGCTCCAGGCCAACGGCACGGACGCAGAGTAGAGAGGGATGCAACGCCTATCTGTGATCAAGCACATCCAAGCAAACCGTTGAGTATACCTAGTGAATATACACTCAATATTGCACACACCTTGGCCGTTAGAGAGCAATTAGTGGGATACCCGACCTCGTGGGGCATTGTGCAGCATACCTGCCGAGCCCAGAAATGGTGCGTGGCATCAAGCGAACGGTCCGCGATTCCGCCGGTCCGTTCGAAATGGGCTATGCACGGGCCTCTACAGCCGTCGCTATGGCTTGCAAAGACTGTGATGATTGCTGTGGCGTCTCAATATCCGGGTTTGCGGTCGGGAGAGACCGTCCTCCACGCACCGATGGCGACGTCGTTGGCTGTGAATAACTTGCGATTTATGTAGTGGTGCCACCTCTCGTTCGAATAGGGATCGCTTCACGTACATCTACCAAAGAAAACGAGTGGGGAGCCTCGACTCACTGCTATAGAAGTCCCACTACGGAAGACGTACGAGTCGTCACGCAGAGCCACTGCGGCAGTCGGGAGTGTTTTCAAAGTTGCCCCTCTCCAAAATGATGTGAGTACACTAAACAAGTTATAACATTAACGTGCTTTGATTGGTCAAAAACATACACTTATCTTTCCGGACTTTGGGCTGAAGAATCCCTTGTTGTATCGTTTAATTCGGGACAGAAGCTTCCTTCCGCTTGCCTATTCTTTCCTCACACACTCCCCTACGCACGCCGCGATAATGGAGCCAGAGCAAGGTGACGTCGACCAAGATGCTGCGCTTCCCAGCCACGTAGCGGCGCCTATGGACAAGACCAGCACCAGCGGACAACGCGAAGACGTTCGCGAGACGCCAGCCTCCATGGAGTCCGAAGAGCGCGTCGCAAACGGGTCTGTGGAAGCCGAGAACTCCCCGTCAATCCACCCGACTGCTTCAACTAGCACCTCTGAGGATGATAGCAATGCCGAGTCTATGGATAATCTAGAAGCCCCCGCAGAGCGTACCCCTGACAACGACCCGCAGCAGGAGATGCGCGAGCAGCTGCAGCGCGAGTTGGCCAAGCGCCGGCCCGACAAGTTCATGATCGGCGTGATCTGCCGGTCGTTTGGCGGCATTCCGGACGATTTCCGGTCCGCGATTTGGAAAGAGCTGCTCGGCGTGGCACGCAACGAGCGCCTCCATCTGGACCAGAGCATCCTGCAGGTCGAAGAGGACCTCGTGAACCAGAAAGTGATCGCGGCGGACGCCTGCCGCACGCGCGGCAACGACCCGTTCTTCAAGCAGCCGTCCACGGTCGAGTCCATCGGCAAGATCCTCACGTTCTACTGCAAGAGCCGCAATATCCGGTACAAGCAAGGCATGAACGAGGTGCTCGCGCCGTTCCTCATGCTGGAACAGTCGCCGCCCATGGCCGAGGGCGTCGTGTTCCAGCTCTTTTACGCCATGATCGACAAGTTCCTGCCGCACGTGTTTGTGGACAAGGACTTCAAGTCGCTGCAGTGCTCGTTCCAGTTGTTCCGGCTACTCATGCTGTACCACGACCCCGTGCTGTGCAACTTCCTGGACCAGAACGCCATGACGCCGGAGCTGTACGTCACGCCGTGGTTCATGACGCTGTTCGCGAGAGGGCTCTCGCAGGAGCTCGTGTTCGTGCTCTGGGACTTTTTCCTGCTTCACGAAGACCCGTACTTGCTCCACTACGTCGCGTACGCGCTCGTGGAATCGCACCGCGACGTGATCTTCAAGGCTGACGTGGCGATGCTACCGCAAGTGCTCAGCAGCATCTCGATGGATACACGTGAGCGTGTCGACGAGATCTGCGCCTCTGCACTGCAGCTCATGGAGACGACTCCACGCTCGTACCGGCGAGATCTCTACTCGGTGTGCTACGGCGGCTACACCAACGCCATGGTGCCATTCCTGCGCCAGCTCATGGGCGCGTCCAGTCTGCAAGTGTATCCCGATGAGCTGCTGAGTAACTTGCTCAGCCGTCTCGGGCAGGCGAATACCGGCGCGAGTCCAGCAGCGATCGCCGCGATGCCTCCTGTTCTTCCTCCCGCCACGCCTGAGCTCCTGTCGCAGGGGTCGTTCTCGTTGGAACGGAACGCGTCAATGGCGTCGGTGTTTTTCATCGTCTTGGACTGTCGGCCGATGGAACAGTACCGTGAGTGCCACCTCAGCCTTTCGTACCACATCGATCCAGACGTCGTCGCAAGTCCAGACGCACTATCAGTTCTGATCAAGGGCTTCACAAGAATGAAAGGATGCCACTTTTGCTTCGTTGGCCCATCGATGGAGCCAGCGGATGGCAAGTCAAGCGGTGGATTGGGGTTCGAGACCATCACACGGATTACGAGAGGCCTCTCTGGTGATCGTCAGAGTCTCGCGGCTGCTGCTGCCGCGTCCGCCGCAGCAGCTGGAGGGATCAATTCGTCACTGCTTGGTGTCGGGACAAACACGGTGCCTTTTCTGAAGAAAGAGCACATCACGGTGACGCGACTCGTGTTGATGTTCCTGCAGAAAGGTTTCGAGCACGTCAGCCGACTCGATGGGAGCTTTGACGAGCTCAAGGAACAGATCGAGAAACTCGACACGTTCTCGCAAGAGCAGCTTCTCGTGTACGAAGACTCCTCAGCGACGGAGACGACCGCCTCAACGAGCTCGAGCGGTGAAAAGTCTTCGGGCGGAATCAAGTCGTTGGCGCGCAAGGCCTTTGAGAAAGTGCGCACAATGTCGGACGACGATCCAATGGCTGCAATCGTGGCCGACTCGAACCAGTCCACATCGCCGCCCCCCGTTGCAGTTGCGATCAAGACGAAGACAAAGGCTACAGTCTCGACGCTGTCGCAGCGTCTTCAGATCCTCACGACTGCTGCTAAGGATGCGGTTTCGTCATCATCCGGGAAGGCGATGCAGTCGGCTTCGCAGTGTAACACAGTGGTCACGGAAGAGCGTCGACTGGTGGGTGAAGAGGAGTGGATCGAAGTCTGCACTCGGACTAAAGAGGCGCTGGAGAAGAGTCTTAGCTATAAGGACGTGGTGTTCCAGCCAGGTTCACTTGGCATTCTATTCCAGCGCTCGAGTCACAAGAAGTACCTCACTGTGGTCGACAGCATCGTTCCGGAGAGTCAAGCGTCGGAGAGCCAGCAGATCGAACCAGGAGATCTACTGGTCGCGATCAACGGTCAGGAGATCGCAGGCGTCAAGTTCCAGGAGGTCATCGACCTCATCAAGGACGCGCGCCGCCCACTTGTGCTTCGTCTCCAGAATCCGAAGAAGAAGTCGCTCGATACGTTTGACGCCATTTCGATCCCGCCGCTACCGCCCATCATGATCAGCGCATCGCACCACTCGCTGTGCGTATCGTGGAACAAGTTGGCGATCCCGAATGCTCGCTACCAGTTGCAGTTCGCCAAGCAGTCCGATTTCAACTTCAATCCGTGGATTTCCGTTCCCATGAAGCACGAAAGCAACGCTGTTGAGATCGACCGCACATCGGGTATCACGACTCACCACAACGGCACCCTTGTCGGATTAGATCCAGGCGCGTCGCTGGTGTTTCGAGTTCGCTGCGGAGACAACGAGAAGTGGGGGCCGTACAGTCTGTCTAGCGGGCCGATGAGTACCCTCGAAAAGGGATTGGACGAAGGAGAGACAACAGCGACAAGATCGCGTGAGCCATCGGTGACGTCACCGACGTCCTGGCGAAACAACACCACCGCTGTCTTTCTACCTGGCGAGTGTCCGGAGTTTTTCGAGCGCGGAACGTTTTACTTTCGCGTGATTGTCGGCCTTCGTGCTCGTGCATCAGCTGCTCTCGACGCTGAAAAGCTCGACATCGCTCTTGAAAAAGGATCCATCATCAAGTGCAGCGAACGGCTCGTGGCGCCCGGAACCAACCAGATCTTCGTGCGTTTGTGTACTGACTGGAACGTCGGGGTACGCAGGATGCGATCAAACGGAAAGCAAGAGACGGATGATGGAGATCGGGCGTCTTCTGGCACTTCGGAAGACGCCGACGCGTTCCAAGCCTGGGCATTTGAGAACACACCGGACGGTACATGTGTGCTGGAACGACTGCCAGAGTTCACCGAAGACATGGTGGTCCAGACCCCCGCTCCATTGCAGGAGCAAGCCAAGTCGCTCGTGTCGTCATTCCTGACTGCAAGCGGTATCAAATCGTCCAGCAGTGCACCCTCCAGTGTAAACACCCAGCAAGTTACAGCGGTTCCGGTGCCGACGCCCTCCCCGCCTGCCCCTTCGTCAAACCACGTGTTGGCTCCACGTCATGTCGTCGCAGTGCCGATCTCCCCGACTGAGATCACACTGTCGTGGGAGATGGCAAAGGATCCGAGTGTGGTCAAGCATCAAATCCAGTACGCGAAGAACCGGCTCACGGCAATCTGGTGGACGTTAAAGCAAGATATCAGTCGAGAAACGTGCACTTTCACTGTCCGAGAGCTCTCGCCAAACACTGCGTATGTGTTTCGCGTGCGCAGCGGCGATGATTCTAACCACTGGAGTGCCTTCAGCGAGACGAGCGAGCCGTGTAAGACTTCAGACGCTGCCAGCGTCGTCGTCGGTGTGCCGGACCCTGAGGCAACTGAAGCTACGACGCCGAAAGGCACGCCGCCAGCTCGCGACGAAAGCGACATGGTCGACAGTGCCACAGCTCAGGGAAACACCGAGCGACCATCGACGTTTGGCTCGTTTTTCAGCCGGAACGCAAACGCGTCTGCGATGAATGGATCCAACCGACAGGCAGCTCAGCCGCTGCGCACGGGAAGTACGCTGCTCGATAAAGCTGTGGCTGCAGCATCCAAACTGGCGTTGACTCGTAGCGACAGTGGACGCCGGCGTCGCAGTTCCGCGGCACCACCCATGTCCCCCGACGAGCAGTTAGAGGCGATCCTGCCTGCAGAGGGTGATCTCGTGGACGTGGTCGCGTGGAAGTCGGATCTCCAGGGTGTGGACTCCAGCAGCCGATGCTTCCAGTCTGTGCGATACATCCCTACGCTCGTGGTGACGGCGGAGTCCTCCCAATCCAGTCAAGAGATCGACCCGTTCGCAGCTATCGCATCGTCAAAAGCGGTCACTGCTATCGATCCGAGTGAAGCAGAAGCAGCCTCGTCGTCATCTTCATCGACTCAATTGACGTGGAACCGCGTCGGGGACCGAGAACTCGTCGTCACGCGCACGGCACTTCTCGCATTTGCGAAGCCGTCTTCTCACGCCGATGCCCCTGATGCCGTGGTCGAGACTCGGCGCTCGCTGTCCACGTTGGCGAAGATCACGTCGAAGAAGACGGTTCCGAATTCGGTCGTCTTCCACTTTAGAGTACGTATCGAGCTCGTGTTGGCATGGAAGCGATGACGAATGACTGACGTTACCATGTTGTTACAGAGGGAGTTGAGTGCAATGGACAGTGTCGCTCCAGGGCCAAGCGAGTCACTCGAGCAGCTTTGCTTTGTGGTGGAGGACAAGGCGGCTTGCGTGGCGCTCGTGAAGCAGAACTATACGCCCGACGACGCCTCGGCATGAACGTAAGCCCCTGTAACAATGACTCTAAACGTGTGAATTGATTAAATCATGGTGGAAGGTACCTGCGAGCTGTTCGCACTCGTCTTTGTCTCTTGTAGCCGAAGCAGCGTCCTTGCAATCCATTTCTTGAGCCTCCGGCGCCGTGGTTCAAGTTGAAGCCCCTTACGGAGCCAGCCTAATGCGCCCCAGAAGTCGCTCAAGTGGTAAGAGGCAAGCTGGCCATGAAGACGTCGAGTTAGGCAAGCTATCCCCCCACACAACTCCCACAACGCTACGCAAGACTTACTCCGCGAAGATACAAGGATCCGGCTTGCAGGCGAGGGTGTTCGTGGTCGAAGTCTCCCAGGACAGTCGCAACACGGTCAAAGTCGTTGAGCTCTACTCCATACACCACCTCTGTCAGCAAGAAGCCACAACAATCGGGTGAGCGGGACTCAGGGGCAACGTACCGAAGAACCATCGCGCGAGTTGAAGAGTGGCTACGGCAGTCGAGCTGTCACGGCTGCGTGAGCGCTCGTCCAGCACGTAAAACGTACGCGCGCATCGTCTTCCGATCTCAACAAGGCGGAGTCGCAGCCGTTCGAGCTGTTCAAAGTTGGCTCTGCTGGCGATGGGGTCAAGTTGTGCGAGCTCCAGACTGCGGAGGCTCAGTTTTGTGGTTTTGAAGTGTTTCAAGAGCCCCCACTGCACGACCGAGAAGACATCGAAGTCCCACGCAGTCTGTGCCAGCAACGCGAGTTGCGTGTCGATCTTGAGTGCGTTCGTACCGTCGTCGATGCGCATCATCCCCCACAGCAAGTCGCAGTCACACGGCGTGAACCGATCGAAGGCTTCGCGGAACCGCCGACCGAGTTCCGTCTGGACTTGCGACTGGCATGACGAAGACTGCGCGAAAAAGACGTTGAATGTGTCACTGGACGGCGTGGACACGATCGAAGCGGAGCCCCGGCGTGGCGAGGAAGACGCGACGAAGTGCTGGATGATCTCAAAGTCGACAGGCAGGCAGAAGCAGTCGGGATGTGGCGAGAGCTGCGGGATCTCCAGATCGCCCGTGTCTTGGTCGATGAAGGCGCTCGGCACCTCATCACGGAAGCTGAACGTGGCATCACCCGCCAAGACTGCGACTGGGAAGAAGGAGGCGAGTACCATATCCAAGAGGCGGATCGCCTCCGTTGGGAAGAGGATCAGCGAAGATCGAGTGACGAGATCGGCGTCGACGCTGCTGTCGTTGGCGACAGTATCGACACGATCGCTCTGAGAAGACCAGTCCTGTTCCAGTTGGCTCACAGTCGCGGCGAGTGTCGTGTCCAGTGCAGCGTGGTCGTAGACGGCGATCTCGCGCGGGTCGACGCTGAGTTTGTGGAGGGAGAAGAGCATATCCGGAATCGTACTCGTATGTGCGTCGATCAACGCCTCACGCACTTCGATGGTGGGCTTGGTGCCGTTTGCCTGTTGGTGTTGGGTAGCGACGAGAACATCGGCGCGAAGCGAGTCGAAGAAGTAGTTGCCGATGATGAACACAGGGCCTCCGTCCTGCCCGACTCGCCAGTGCCGTTGGCGATGGCGCAGATACAAAGAGCCCTTTTGAGGTCCATCGAGAAAGCCGTCGGTGTCGAAGAGCGCGAAGTCGAGACGACGATCAGCCACATACGACTGGAAACACGCCATCTCTTCTCGTGATTGAAGCACTTGGTCACTCAAATCGGTCGCGACGACGCACGGCACGATCCCCAGTCGCTCCTGCAGTCGCTCTTCGGCCAAGATCTCATGGAAATGCAGCAGAAATGCGTGGAGAAACTTGCAGGAGCCGCTCGCAGCTTCCCACACGTAGCAGTTCGCGGCTTCAGTGGATGGGATTTTTGCGGAAAACTGCAGTGCGAAGAAATCGACGGCGAGCCGCGCGTACTGCCTCGCGAGGAACGAGCTGCTGGAGACGCCGAACGGAATGTGGTGATTGCTCCACGCCTGGATGCCCTGGTCGCGGTAGAACTGCTTCTGCAGATCCCACAACGCGCACTCGGAGAGTCGACGCAGTGGCGGCAGGTTCGCATCATCATCCTGTGCGTCGGTATGGATGGGAAGCTGGAAGTGGTGGACGCGAGGCTGCGCGAGACTGGAGAGCAGTTTCTGGACGGACGGATCTTCTGGCGTACTGAACACGTGGGCCCAGAGCTGCCGGCTCGAGCGGAACATGTCCAGGATCTCGCTTTGCACGCGGAGCTGGGGAGTGAGCGTGAGCTTGCGGATGAACGTCGGGGCGACGAGCGAGACGACGCGTGGATGGAAGTACGACCAGCGCAGCAGCATGAGTAGTAGCTGGAAGGACATGTGGGAGGCCTTGGTGTGTGACCTTGGCTGGCCGAATGACGAGTCGATCGACGCGAGCAGCTCAAGCGCCATGGGTAGCCCGCACTGCTGCTGGAGATCACGCAACGGATGCAGGGCCATCTGAAGTGCAAGCATATCGACTGCAGAAGGCTGAGTTGGCGTGGGGTACAGAGCTGTACGCACAGAGAGACCTCTGTCTGTGATGACTGCACCGACGAAGAGCCACGCTGTGGTTGCGGGTGCTGCGGCGGCGACGGTCTTGAACTCTGACTGGCTGGCCGCCCAGGCCTCGCTCGTCGTCTCCATGCAAACCAGCTTGATCGCGAGCGCATCTGACGCGTCCGAGTGCTTTGCTGCTAGCTCGTGGATGTCGAGGACACTGGAGGTGGCAAGCGCAGCGCCCTGGGCGTCGTCGTCGTGCTGCAGTGTCTGCAGTAGTGACGCCAGCGTGTCGGTTGCTTGGGCAGCTGACCGCACGCTGAGCAGCTCCACACGTTCCACGGACGGCGCCTGCACGCGCAGACGACGCGCGCAAGAGCTAAGCGCATGCGCCAGCCAGCACAGCGCGATCTCCCGCACGACAGACGCGCCAGGAGCCGCGACGGCGTCGCGCGAGGCTTCCATCAGCTCAGGCGTATCCATTGGTGAGGTGGATGTCGAGGAGATCAGATCAGCAGGTTACATTCCATCTGTGTAACCATGGGTTACGGTACCTTGCGTCCATGTTCGGAGTTAGAAGACGCATCGTCCACACACGGGGCGGGACATACACAGAAACTCATTCGGTCAGTGTGGTCTGGATATACATTTCCAAACGAATCGCCGTGCAGTCCAGAGTGCTGCCTCACGGTAACCATAGTAGATCCCCCTCCCTCGGCTTTCGTTCTGCTAGCCATCTGACGCGAGCCACGGGCCGCCACGCTTGACATTGGTGGCAGACGTCTGGTGCAATCCACCATGGCATAAGCTCGGGAAGCTCCATGAGTAGTGCTTGGTTTCCACGGGTGTGAACGAGCGATAAATTACACGCGAATTAAGCGCCAATGCGTGAAGACGATGGTTGTGCTAGAGCTTCGGCGGAAGCAACTTGATCGACGACTTGGTGCCGCGTTTGTCAAGCGCAAGCAGCTCACGGCGTTTATCTGCTAGCTCCAGGAGTTCCACCTACAGTCCAAACATCATCAGCTTTGGCTCCAATTTGGACGAGATGGTGGTGGGAGAGTGGTGGTTAGAGTCGCACCTCGATGTCGCGAAGCTCATCTCGCGTTGCGACCAGCAGGGTCTTTGCCTGCAGTCGCGGCGCTGTGGACACGGGCACCTTACGCTTGCGCTTCACGGCGGCGGACGGCTGCGTCGTCTCCTGCGTCGCTTGCGTCGCCATCTTTCTCGGAGATCCGTCGAATGTGCGCGCTTTTTGGCGGGAAAGGCGGCACAATTCGAATCTGAATTGCACCGTCGGACACATACTTCGTTTCAGTGACATATGTCACTACGAACAGCTCAACTCACCATTGATCACCATCGTCGGCGAGAATGCTGCGCCGTCGTCCATGGAGTCTGCGCGACTGCCGCAGCAGCGCACGGCTCCACGCTCTCCGATACAGTTCGACTAGCAATGACAGCTTCGCCGCTGCTACTGCTGCGCCGTTGGACTCGTTGATCGCGTACGGCGAGAAAGTACTGCGGTCCCCAGAGCCGTCCGACAAAGTCGCGCTGACCATGGAATGCATGGAGCTGTGGCAGCGCGGCGTGCTGCCCATTTACACTGGCGACAAGTGGTCCAGTGACCCGCCTCCGCAGCCTGCGCGCAGCGCGAAGCCGCCGCTGTTCACGCCGAAATTGATGCCGTCGCCCAAGGACATCGACGCGCCCATCCCTGTGATCATGCTGCACGCTCTCGGCCACATCGAACTCGGTGCCATTGGTACACTAGAGCTCTTTGCAAGCTGCCTCACAAGGTTCTAAGAACTGACTGAGTTGTTGTGTGCGTAGACAACTACTGGGATACGCTCGTGCGGTTCGACCCAGTGACGTACAAGCTGCCGCGTGAGTTCTACAGCGACTTCCTGACCGTCGCAAGCGACGAAGCGCGCCATTTCAAGATGGTGGACGACCGCCTGAGGGAGCTGGGCTCCTACTACGGCGCGCTGCCCGCCACGCTGGCGCTGTTGGAACACGCGAAGAACACCACGTCGGAGCTCGCGGCTCGCATCGCTGTGGTGCCGCTCGTCCAGGAGGCCCGGGGCCTGGACTCGGGCGACCGACTGGTCCACAAACTGCAGAGCATGGGTGACAAGAAGTCGGCCAGAGTCGTGGAGACGATCGTATTTGAAGAGCGTAACCACGTCTCGTGCGGCATCAAGTGGTTCAAGCACTTGTGTGAGACCGTGGAACACGTCGAGCCCGTGCCGTATTTCCACGAGCTCGTGCTCAAGTACTTCCCGGACGGTCTTCCTGGGCCGTTTGACATGGAAGCGCGACTCGCAGCGGACATGGAGGCGGCGTGGTACCAGCCACTGGAAGCCAAGCCACGAAACTATGACAACGCGAAGCCGCAGGCGGTAGCAGCGAGTCCCGAGTCGACGGCGGAGGCCACGTCGGCGCGACTGGCAGCCTTCGCTGCCAGCAAGAAGAAGATCATCTTGGCTGGCTCCGTGTGGCCCGAGCGTACGAGCTCGGCTGCGGGCGTGCGCAGTTCGGATCTGATCGAGATCTTCCAGAGCCACGGCTACCACGTGATCTGCGTCTCACCGAGCCGGCTGAACGCCCACACGGAGACGCTGGCGCGAGACCACGACGTCATGTGCGTACAGGCGGATGCCAACACCGACGTTTTCCAGAAGCTGCTGCAGGAGATGGCGCCTCAGATCGTTGTCTTTGACCGGTTCATCGCGGAGGAGATGTACGGCTGGCAGGCGATGAAGTACGCGCCGACCGCGCTGCGTGTTCTCGATCTCCAGGACGTGCATTTCCTACGACGCGCACGAGAGTTGCTTGTGAAGAAGCGAGGCGTGCCGTTCACAGAGACGCTGGATTTCCACACGTTGCCCATCGACGCTGACGTGGAAAAGCCCGTGATTCGAGAGCTCGCGTCGATTCACCGCTCGGATCTCACGCTGTTCGTTTCGGACGTCGAGCGGGACGCACTCGTGAGTCGCTTCCAGATCCCGGAGCAGCTTCTGCATCGTTGTGACTTCTTCTACCCTCCACTCCCAGCGATCGACGAGCTCAAAAGCTACGATGAGCGCAAGGATATCGCGTTCATCGGGAGCTTCAAGCACTCGCCGAACGTCGACGGCATCGAGTGGCTCAACCGCACGGTCGCTCCTCTGTTCAGAAACCAGTTCAAGTCTACTAGTGCAAACATCACAACACCAGAGATTCATATCTACGGCTCCTACAGTCAAGACACGAAGAAGTATAAGGCGCTGAACGACCCAGCGAATGGCTTCAAGCTCATGGGCTTCGCTCCGGACGTCCACGAGACACTGAGCCAGTACCGACTCACAGCCGCTCCATTGCGATTTGGCGCTGGCATCAAGGGCAAGATCGCGGATAGCTGGTTTAACGGCACGCCGTGTGTCTCCACATCGATCGGTGCCGAGGGCATGGGCGATGCTGGCAACTGGGGAGGGCTCGTGGCTGATGATCCTGCGGCGTTTGCTCAAGCTATGGGAGATTTGTACGTGGATCCTGCACAATGGACGCAAGCCCAGCAGCGAGGCCGCGAGATCTGTGGCTCACGGTACGACAAGACACGCAACGCGTCGACGCTGATGGCGCGACTGGAGAAAGCGCTGGAAGACCAGACCAGACATCGCAGTGAGAACTGGATGGGCCGCATCTTGTGGTCGGAAAAGTACCGCGCGACCGAGTTCATGTCCCGCTTCATTCGGCTGAAGAACGAAAAGTCGAGCTAATTGAGAAAGGACGCTGACCCAAAAACTAAACTAATGTAGACACAATCCAAAAATGGCTACAGTCTCACCTCAACATCCCCAGCAGAGGCAAGTTTTCTGGTGGAAGCATTCATCGCCATCGTCATAGGAGAGGCCACACGTCGTGAAGAGCCCCGCCACAGTAAACATGGAGCCGAGACAAAGCGCGCTGAGCAGCGCCGGCGCAGCCATGATCATGGGGCGGTAGGTCTCATGCCACGTGGACGTCATTGGCAGCCCCTGCTCCCACTAACAAGCTGACTGTGACTGTTGTTAGCACGTCCAAGGTCCCGCAAACGCTGACGCTCGACCACGTCTCGCCCGCCACGCGGCTGCTGGAGAAGCGCCGCCAAATGTTTGAGGTCCAGGAGGCTCTGGATGCGCAGAAAGAAGAGTTTGCTCGCCGTGAGGACGCGTTCCACCGCCGCGAAGAAGGGCTCCGCAAGAAAGATCTCGAACTGCAAGAGTCGCTGATCAAGTTCAACAAGTTTCTCCAAGAGAACGAGTCGAAGCGGAACCGCGCGATCAAGCGAGCGAGCGATGAGATCAAGCAGCGGCTCACGAAAGAGCAGGAGGTCGCCAAGCTGAAAGACCACTTGGAGCATCTGCAGCACGAAAACGAAAAGCTCAGCAACGAGGTGAAGAAGAACATGAAGTACGCGCGGTACCTGGAGCTCGTCCAGGAGACAGTGCCCGAGGACTACCCCGAAGTCGCGGATCTCGTGAACCGGTATCGCACGCTCAAGGAGACGAACCGCGATCTGTCCACGAACCAGCTCCACCACGAGGACGAAAACGAACAGAAACGCATCGAGTTTGCGACCTTCCAGAAGGAGCGCGCGAACGAAATCCTCAACTACAACAACAAGATCGCGTCGCTGCAGCGAGATCTGGAGGCCGACGAGAACTCCACGATCCGCTTGCAGCACGAGGCCGATGCCGGGCTGCGGATGACGACCCAGAAGACGCTGGCGCTGGGCCAGATCGTCATGGCGATCGGCAACTTGCTGCAGCGCTGCACGAGCGGCATCCACGGCCAGATCCTCAAGCACATGGAAGGAAGCAACGCAGCGGCAGCGGCGGCCGCTGAGGCAAACGGGTCCGGTGCAGCGAATGGGGCAGGAGCTGGTGGTGCGGGAGCAGCGAACATGAACGGAGGAGTCGAGTCGGCGGCGAGTATGATCAACGGCAGCATGAGCGAGGCGGACATCGTGCAGCGAGGACTCAAGGCCATGGCGGATCTGGACGTCGTGGCATCCTACATGGTCGACTTCACTGCCATCGTCCAGGCGAGATTGGATGCCCAGCGAGCCCACAAGAAAGCCGCGGCAGTCGCTGCCGCAGTGGCTCTCGGGGCCACCGGTGGCAGTGCTGTGGCTAGCAGCAGCGTCGCGGCGCCGAGCCAGGTAGATGCTGCGAGCGTCAGATCTTAGCGGATAGCTACACGCAATAGAACAAAACGAGTAAACCCACGCCATCTCTCACATTGCTCGTTTGTAGGCTGGCACCATCCTAACGTCTCGCAGGCACAACTGACCGGAAGCCAAACCCGCGTGGCGCCTGCTCGAGATCGTCGACGGCTGCGGTTACATCAGCGAGAGGAGCTGGCAGGGTGACGAACACGTCGCCCTCTGGTGTCGCGTGGTGCAGTTTCATCGCAACGATGCGGAATGGTGCGAACGACCGCCCTTGCGGGGTGTCGTAGATGGTGCTCTTCAGAAAGACCTTGGGGAAGAAGCGCTCGACGAGGTGGACGCGAGCCACGCGGTGGACGTCCATGACCTCCCGCATCGTGCACTCGCGTCGCTTGCTGGCGACGAGGATTGCGGAGACCGCGACGAGAAAGAGGAAGGCCGTCATCATGGAGATCACCGCGGCGTCGGTCGGGATGTTGATGACGAAGAAGTACTCGAGCACATCGCTCGAGAGATCGATCTGCGCAATCGACTGGCCCTGCCAGACCCGCGTGGAGATGGAGTGGTTCACGCCAAACTGGAACAAGTGGAAGAGCCCGGCCGTGTAGGCTTCCTGGAGACCGTGGTCGATGTACCAATGGTTGTGCTCGATGCTGTCGGTGATGAACTCGAGGTCGCGAGAACACGGCCAGCGGAGCTCGGACGAGTTTGCCGCCATCGACGGTGTCACTTGGGAGGTGACGTTCTTCACGTTCCGCAATGGCAGGAACGCGCCGCGAGGCAGATTCGTGACCACGGAGGCCAGTGGCTGTCCGGCATTGATGGCGCCACCGATGGAGCGGAGCTCGTCGGCGATGATGTGGTCCTTGCCAAGCAGCGTGATACCCCTGCCGTCGTTACCGAGCAGATAGTAGAGTCCTTGACAGTCCTTGGCATTACAGAACGGACGTCTGATCGAAAGACCCGTGAGGTCTGTGAAGCGCCACGACAGGAAGCCCAGCGTGATGGAGATCGAGCGCCGCAAGTTGGTGATGTTGGCGCGACGCACACGCTGCGAAGTCGCAGAGTATCCGGGTCCGGCGTAGTCCACAAACCCGTCGGCGTAGAGAGAACTGCCGATGGCACCGATCACGATCGAGTCGTTCACGATCTCTCTCTCAAGACAGGCGACGAAGCCCATGTCACTGGCGCCGATGTTGGCGAACGTTCGCTCACACCGCGAGTACGCGACGATCTCTGGTCGGATGCCCCACGCGTTCTCGTCCTCCTGTGATCTGTTGGGCTTTGTCAGCCAGCAGCCTCGATACCCACACTCTGCTTCCGGGAAGACCTGGTAGACAACGTCGCCATTGGCGTCGACGAGATCCCCCTCGACACGTGGGTCGAAGTTCTTGTCCTCACGAAGCGTCTCAAACTGCGTCACCTCCATCAGTCGCTGGATCATGCGCGACTGGAACGGCAGCGAGATGGTGATCGCCTGGAAGTCGATGAGCGCGTTGAGCTGCAGCGACGACAACTGGACCAGCGCCTTGTCGGGAGCGAAGAAGAACCCCGAGTCGGCCATCGGCGACAGTGAGTCAGTCAGCATCTGAGCTGTCGCTCGCAGTAACGCCTTCGTGTCATTATTCGTCTGAGCAGCTCGCGCGTTGGTGACGTAGACGTCCAGTGGATTGGGCAGCGGTTGGCTGAGCAGAGGCACCTTGACGCGGTCAAACAGCAGCCGCACGGCGTGAATCGCCAGGTTCGCAGTGGTCGTCAGGTCAAACGGAAGACTCGGTGCCGACTCTGCGTTGTCTGATACGTTCGCCGACAGCCAGTCGCTGACCGAGAAGTTGAGAGATCTCGTGAGCGGGATGCCGTCGGTCGCCAGTTCTCGCAGCCAGCGATTCGTCACGAAGCCGAAGTTCATCGCGTAGGCCTTGCTGTTGTCGCCGTTGAAGCACTTGGCCTTGGTCGGTCTCACGTAAGGCGGCAGCATGACAGTCCGCAGCATTGTATCCGTACTGGTACGAAGGGGAATAGCCATCATGCTGGACTCGTTCATCTCTCCGAGACCAAACGCGGCCGTGGATGGGCTCTGGAAGAGATCGACGTCCCGCATGCTCGTGGAGACGACGACGTAGTCGGACGCGGAGACGTAGGTTGTCCGGAACGCGTTGGTGAGCAGTGCGACGAAGACGCCCTGGACGAAGAGGAAGCCGACGACCCACCAGTATGAGTCATTCAGCATCGAGGTCTCAGTCAGCAGCACCAAGACCAAGATGGGCACCACGAAGGACGCTGCGACGCCAAACATTGTGGCTACGAGCGTCGCGATGTTGGCAAAGTAAAAGTTGAGTTTGTCGGCTCGTCTCTTCAGCTCCTGGCGGTCATCTTGTGGCGTGCCGTGCGCCACCACGACGCCGTTGTGGAGCCCACGCACGCACAGCAGCAGCGAGCCCACAAGCACGATCGTCGCAAGTAGCACGCGCCACTTGCGGATCTGGATCGACAGCGGAATGCGTTGGGAGACTGCAATGGCCGGCAGATCCGAAACTCTGGATGGACTCTCCGGAGCTCTTGGGTCGTACGGTGTGTGCGCAGTTGGCGGCGTGAGGATCATCGTGGACGTGCCGACGCTGAAGGCCGAGAGCGAGTAGCTGGGCGACGGCAGATCCACAGACGCGCCGCCTGTCGCGGCGGCGGAGACGCTCGTGGGCGGCGTGTGCGGCACGAAGTCGTACTGCACGAGGCAGCGCAGGCCGCCGCTGTCGCTGTTGTCGTTGGCGCCTGCGTCGCTCGCATCCATTGCGTCGGTCGTTGGTTTCCTTTACGCGCTGCCACAGCGCGCGATGACGATGGAAGGAGAGAGAAAGGAGGATCTGCGACGTGAGAGCGTCTCATTTGCGCGGGAAAATCCAGAGGCTCCTCGCTGGATACAGCGTCCAGAGATCCGGAAATCCGGAGATCCGTTGTCCGGCGTCTGACGTCGGTGTTGAAGCCATCTCCGGATTTCGGTTTGGGAAACGGAGCTCTTGGTGCGGTGGATCCGAATCTATTTCAACCAATCATCACATCCTGATCAGATTTACAGCCAATGGTAGGCAGGAAGGTGTGCCTTCTCGAGTGGTTCAACCTCAGCAAGCACGCGTAATATCCCCCGACTGGAGTCGCGACAATGGAGTCGCCGCCGCAGTTCGCGCTGGGCGTCGTGCGCATGCACCGCTGGACGCCCGGCTGCAGCCACTACTCGCTCACCGACAGCCTCTACCGCGACGAAGTGGACTGGCTGCGGTGCAGCGAGGAGCTCTCCAGCGCCGTCGCGAAAGAGGACTTTCTGCTGTGCGGCCAACTGCTCATCGCGTCGCTGCGGTCGACACAGGCGACGCCGACGCTGCGGGCCGTCACGGCGGGCGACATCGAGTTCGATATCGAAGGCGACGACGTGGACGACGACGACGGCGAAGAAGAAGAGGAGATCTACAACCGCGAAGTGGACGCCACGGGCTTCCGGGACTGGACCCACACAGGAGCTGCTGGAGGAGCAGGCTCCGCGGCTGCAGCAGCACGAGACGAAGACGGGGTCTTCTTCCATCTGCCCAAGAGCCACGCCAAGTTCCTCACGCTACACGGCGTCGGCGTGCCGGATCCGCGATTCAAACGCACGTTCTACGTGCAGCAAGAGGTGTGCTTCCTCGTGCTGCTCTCGAACGTGCCGTTTCAAGCGTATTTGAAGGAGAAGCTGCAGGATTTAGCGCGAGATTTCTTCGCTCAGAGCGCGAATGATGGCGTTTTGGCCAACTACGACACTGTGGCGACGTTTTACAGTCGCCTGTCGAGCTCGGTGCCGTTCCATGAGCTGCCGTATCGCGAGATCTACGTGGGTCTACCCATTGTGAACCTGATCAAGTGGCTGGGCAAGGATGTGGTCGCGATTCTGCGTGTGATTCTACTGGAAGGACGAGTGATGTGCTACTCCAACAACCCGGCGCTGGCGTCGTCCGCGACACTGGCGTTGCTGGCTCTGCTGCCCGGCACGCTCTCCGTCAACGCCGAGTTCACGTCCAAGACGATCAACGCGTTTGTCTACCGACTGCGAAGACACGGCCTGCCATTCTCACTCTTCAACGAAGACTACGTGCTTCAGCCGTGCTTCACAAAGGACCAAGTCGAGACCGTGTATGCCACCGCAGCGTTTCTCGTCGGCGCCAGCGATCCGCTGTTGTCCAAGCAGCCAAACGCCAAGCTCGATCTGATCGTCGACTTGGACAACCGCCAGCTTTTGACGTACCCGACGCTGAAGACCGAGTACGCGTTCGGCTTTGGGGCTTCGACGGCAGCCTTCACTGACAGTCTTGCCGAACGCTTTGGTCGCAATCTGGCCCCTTCTCCGCCACCTCCATCGACGGAGTCGCCGCCAGCCTCACGAACGGGCAGCTTCAGTCGCATGGCTCGCACTGGCAGCCTGAGCAAGGCGGCTCGAACGGCCTCCGGGAAGCTCGCTCGCATTGCGCTCACGCGACGCAAGTCTGTGAAGAAAGTGGCTGTCGTAGAGCCAACGCAGTCGGACGTCGACTGGGTACTAGCTCAGTTCCAAACCTACTTTGAGCATTTCGTAGAAGAAGGCTTCAAGGGTCTGTTCAGCGCTGAAAGCGGCGCAGACCAGGCGAGTAGCGGCAACAACAAATACGATCCGTACAACTCGTCGCTGCTGTCCCGAATAGAAGACTTGGCGGTGCCAGTCCTGAGCGAACACTCGCGGTTCTACGGCGAGTACGGCCGTGCGTGGGTCCACGCGTGGCAGAAGACGAGCAATTTCGAGAATTGGGTGAGTGCGCGTCGTTTGGAGCGGAGAAGATCGACGATCACGACCGTGGCACCGTCACCGCAAGACGGACGCACGACGTACACGTACCCCAACGGTGACGAGTACGAAGGCGAGTTCAAGGGTGGCAAACGCCACGGCTTTGGCATTTACATTGAGTTTATGACCAAGAACCAGTACGAAGGCGAGTGGCTGAACGACACGCGCCACGGCAAAGGCATCTTGAGCTCCAAGGCGAACGGATACATCTACGATGGCGAGTGGAAACACGACGTACGCAGTGGCAGAGGCCAGAGCTCACTGAAGAACGTGGAAAACTACGCCGGCGAGTGGCTGAACAATCGATTCCACGGCATGGGCGTGTATTCAAACGTCGATGGAGATGTTTACGATGGCGAGTGGAAGAACGGCGTGAAAGAAGGCATGGGGAAGCTCACGGCGGGGCGGGAGAAGCCCGAAGAAGAGTTTGGAGGACTCAAACAGTTTGTCGGTGAGTGGCGAGGCGGGCGATATCACGGCACGGGCACGGCGCAGTACATGGACGGCACACAGTACTCGGGCTGCTTCCAAGATGGCAAGCGCCACGGCAATGGGCTTTTGCTTTACGCTAACGGTGATCGCTACGAGGGGCAGTGGTGGAAAGGCTATCGCCACGGCGAAGGCTCGTACTTCTCCGCCAAGTCTGGGACAACGAAAGAAGGCACGTGGCGCAAGGACGCCGAAGTCGACGGCACGTGGTTCCTCACGTACCAGAACGGCGACAAGTTTACGGGCGAATGCCGTCGCGGACGTCCGTGGGGACAAGGCATTTGCAAGTACGCGACGGGGTCTTCCTACTCGGGCGAGTGGGTCGATGGGCTTCGCGAAGGCTTTGGTGTGTTGGTGAATGCGGACGGCAGCATCATGGAGGGCGAGTGGAACAACAGCGTGTTTGTCAAGGCAGCGCGTCCGCCGTCGCGGTTCGTGGACATCCCGTTGGTACCGTCAGCGTCAGCGTCGGCGTCGCCCGCTTCCCCACGGAGACTGTCATCGTCACTGTGGAGCAGCGGCTCCAAGTCTGCTGCTGAGCCGCCGGCCAGTGGTTCCCACGCTTTTGTGTTCCCAAATGGAGATCAGTACGAAGGCGAGTTCAAGAACCACCAGCGCCATGGCTTCGGTGTCTTCACGGAGCGAGCGACGGGCAGCGTGTACGAAGGCCAATGGCAGAACGACCAACGCCATGGCAACGGTGTGTTGACCTCTGGCATGAAAGACTTTATCTACGACGGCAAGTGGGACCGCGATGTGCGTTCAGGCTACGGCCACTGTGTGATCCGCGGATGTGAGACCTACAGCGGCCACTGGCGCGCGAACCAGTTCGACGGCACGGGCAAGTACATTGACGCCGAAGGAAACGTGTACGAAGGCGAGTTTGTGGATGGCAAGAAGCACGGCATGGGCAAGCAGGTGTTCACGACGCAGAAGGAAGAGTACAGTGGCGAGTGGAAGCACGGCCGTCGCGACGGCATCGGCGACGCGACGTTTGCCGACGGCTCGACGTACTCTGGGAGCTGGCGCAAGGACATCCAGGACGGCGAAGGCACGTGCACGAGTGCCAATGGCGAGCGGTACTCTGGCCAGTGGCGAGACGGCGTCCGCGAGGGAGCCGGTGTGCTGCATCAGCCCAGCACAGGAGTCACGAAGGAAGGCACGTGGACGAACGACGAGCCGCTGGATGGCGAGTGGACGATTCTGTTCCCGGACGGCAGCAAGTTCACGGGCGAGTGCATCAAGGGCCGTCCGCACGGCCGAGGCGTGTGCAAGTACGCGAGCGGGGATCTGTACGACGGCCAGTGGGTGAATGGCAAGCGCCACGGCCATGGCATTGGCTTCTTCGCGAACGGCGACAGCTTCATCGGCGACTGGGAAAACAACCACGTGGCACTCAATGGCAAGGGCAAGCTCACGCTGGCCGATGGCACGGTGCACGTGTACGCGCAGTGAGCTGGGTGGCGGCAGTGAAGCGATGGCTACATTATCCATTGCCACTGCAATCTGATAAAGCGCATTCGTCATGGATGGGAAAGAACACGTCCCCAATTATTGTCGTTCCATTTTTTATTGGGTGACGCAATATAATCGAAAGCAGAAATCTGGGATTGCCGAGACCGATACATCCCACTGTCTCCATGTTGTCGTCACGTTGTGGATCAACAAGTCGGGACGAGGAGGTACAAACCCTTTTGATTGGCTAAAACTTTTCTCCTTGAATGTTTATTGGTCAAAATTATCCTTGAAGTCTTTCAAATCGAGTACATTTGGTCTTTGAATACCTTATCTCGGTGGATTCTACGTTCTGCCAGCATGCTCCATGCGCGTCTGGCTGGCTGCGGGCAGGAACATGACGTCCGCTGCCCATTATTGGCTTTTGACTGGCGCGCCGTGCGTCGTGAGTTGACTCCTGCCCACACCAGCAAAGGGCGGGCTCCGCGTTGGCATCCGTCCGTCTGCTGCCGCGACGCTTTCCAGCTGGTGAGCTCGTGGCCGAATTGAGCTCCTCGTCACGCGCCATCTGCTTTCCGCGGCGCCAGCGGCGCGTACACCCACGTCACGCCAGAAGAGTCCAGCACCGTCGCCGCGCCACGCCAATTATTGTACTCTGCCTACAGTATCGCGCTGTCCAATTCCTCCTCGCGTACTGTCCCGACGTACTGAGAAGCGACGCGAGAAGCAGCACACAGACGCCGCGCCGAGTCGAGGGAAGGCGAGTGGATGCAGCCATGGGCCTCGCGCACGACCTCCTGTACGCCAAGCTCGCGGCGCAGATCTGCTCGTCGTGCTTCAGCGCCTTCGTGGGCACGCAGCACGCGCTGCAGATGGCCGGCTACCGCCACCCGAAGCAGCTCCAGCAGGCCACGACTACCAACACCGCGGCGGCGCTGAACGCGCGCGGCCGCGCCGCGACCAACTTGCCGTCGACCACGCTGCCCGTGAGCATCACGTCGGCGTCGAACGAGCACGGCACGAGCCGCGGACAGATTAATTTGCTAGAGGCGCCGCCGCCCGCCGAACGCGTACGCGCATCACCAGCGACGAGAATTCTACGAGCGGCATGCGCGTCAGACCTGGCGTTCAGTCTCACGGGCACGGTCGTGACGGCGTTTGAGATCCACAATCCGGCGTTAAAATCCAGCTTCCAGCTCGTGTTCTGGGCGCAGGGCCCGCACTGGAGCACACAGATCGCGTCGTACTGCTGGATGGGCACTCTCGCCATCTACATCGCCAAGCGGAATCGCGCGCACTTCGACGTGGCCATCGCCCACGCCGTGATTTGGATGTGCGCCGTGTTTTTCTGGGTGCTCGTGCTCTATTCGAGCTACTACGACCTCACAAAGTACAAAGACGCCGCGATGGTGCTGTGGGAACTGTTCGCCGCCGTGAATATCGTGGTCGTGATCGGCGCGTGGGCACTGTTTGTACACCGCTGGAGGCAGCAGGCCAGTCGGAGGCGCGGCTCGTACGTCGTGTCCAAGCTGCTGTCGTACGCGATCGCGTTCTTCGTGTTCGTGTCCCCGATCGTCATCTACAACATTACTCAGTTCCGGAATAACCCTGGAGCCGCGCTCACGTTCTGCTCGCTGCTCGTGGCTCTGTGGCCGACGGCTAACGCCATCATCTTCCTCACTCGGCCTGTGCTGTGCCTACGGATATTCCAGGACGGCGACTTCCGCACAACCACAGCGACGAACGGCTCCTCCAGCATCGAGGCTCGAGGGACGGGCAACGACGTGGGCATCGCCATTGACTGTAACGCTCCGTACAACCAGCACTTACCGACAGGCCGCGGTGTCGTCAACCAGATTCTCATGTCTCCCACACAGCACGAACTGAAGGGCTTGGAAGTCGGCGACAAGATCGGAGAAGGCATCGCCGTCGTGTACAAGGGCAAGTGGCGAGGCGCGGACGTGGCCGTCAAGATGAAGTCGCTGATGATCGACCGGTCGGAAGACCTGAAGGAGTTCCAGGACGCGTGTAACCTGGAGATTCAGCAAGAAGCCGCAGTCATGAAAGGGCTCTGCCACCCGAACATCGTGCTGTTCATGGAAGCCGGTTTCTACCGAGGCTCGATCTGCATCATCAGCGAGTACTGCGCACGCGGCTCCTTACGAGACGTGCTCATGCGGTCCAATATCAAGCACCTGTCGTGGTCTACCAAGCTGCGATTGGCGCTCGGCATCGCCCACGGTATCCAGTATCTCCACAACGCGAACCCGCCGATGATCCACCGAGACCTGAAGAGCCCGAACGTGCTCGTCGACGACTCGTGGCACGCCAAGATCGCCGATTTCGGCACGCTGCGGTTTTCGGAGATCGTGTCGTCGATCCAGAACACGCAGTCGAAAGCCCACATCAACACCAAGGAAGAGCTCATGGTGATGACGGGGCTCGTGGGCACGACCCGCTGGATGGCGCCCGAAGTCATTCGCGGCGAAAAGTTCTATACACACAAGGTCGACATCTACAGCCTCGGACTGATCCTGTGGGAGCTGATCGAAGGCAAACTGCCGTTCGAATCCACGCGGTGGAACCACGAGATCGAAGACTTTGTGCTCAAAAGCATGCGGCCCGCGATCCGGTCGGAGCTGTGTCCGCTGCGGTGGAAGCTGCTGATCGTGACGTGCTGGCAGACGGACCCGGCCCAGCGCCCCACGATCCAGAGCGTGATCAGCAGCATGCAGCGGATCGCGCGCGAGGAAACGCTGGACACGACGGCGCCTCGCTTCACCGGCATGAGCAGCATGAGCAGCATGACCCAGTCGACGGTCTCCAATATGTCGTTCCTCAACGCCTCGACCGCCTCCATGACCTCGTCGTTCGCGTCGACCACGGGCGGCTCGCCGACGGCGTTCGGCCACAGCAAGCTGCGCCGCAACCACAAGCACCAGCGCTCGCGCGTGCTGGACGAGTCGTACATTTCCGTGGCCGAGTCGGAGCTCGAGGACGAAGACGCGGCCGTTGAAAGCGAGTTTTACGTCGAGACGGGCAACTTTTTACGGGAGCCGCCGGCCAAACTGGTCGACTCGCGGATCGACGAAGTGCCGCCCGATGCCACGTCGGAGATGATGGGGATGATGCCGCCGACCCTGCAGCGTGGGCTCAGTGGCGATCCAGACGCGATGATCTCTATTTAATTATGACTCTGGAAGTAATATTACGAGCCACTATGATGGCAACCACGCAGAGTCTCCGATTATTGTTATTTCTTCTTCTTGGCGCCACCTTTCTTCTTGCCGCCTTTCTTCTTGCCGTCGCCCTTGGGCGCACGGTTGAGCTGCGCGAAGAGATCGGCGGGGAGTGACGCGTCGACCTGGAACGACTGGAGCTTGGCGTTGTCGGGGCTCAGTGCTGGCAGCAGCAGCATCGCTCCCTCGGCTTCGATGGGGTTGAACGTGAAGTCCACGTGCGCTAGCGCCTTGCTCCGCATCAGCGCGTCGCGGAACGTCATCAGAGCTTCCTCATTCTGTCCATCATAGCAACAGTTAGATCATACTCGAAGCCATTGATGTCATCTCAGCAGCTACGCACAGTCCGAACGGCGTTATCGGACAGGTTGACGGACGTGAGATGTTGGGCACGCGCCAGTCCGAGGGAGAAGTGGTACAGCCCTTCGTCTCCCAGGGTGTTGCCCTGAAGCGACAGCGTGTCCACCGTACTCGAGGGCATGGCCACGAGCTGCGCGAGCTTGATGCTGCCCTGGGGACCCACGCCGCAGTAGTCCAGGTGCAGTTTCTTGAGGATCGTGTTGGTGAAGAGCGCCTCACACAGCACGCTGACGCCGTCGTCGCCAATGTCCGAGTTGTAATCAAGGTTCAGCGTGAGCAAACCCGGTTGCTTCTGCGTCTTGAGCACTTGGGCGATTGCGCGGCATCTACGAGCAAGCTCAATGGGTCAGAGATCGGCCAGGGACCACAGGCAAGTCAGCTGCAAACATAACCGCCGTACCCCTCCACGCCGATGCCGCAGTCGAGCAGCTCCAAGTACGCGATGTTGATGGACGGCGGAGTCGATTGCAGTAATGTCGCCTGTCAATAAATGTAGGATTCTCATCAGTACGACAGCCATCAGGCGTAGTATAACTATAGTACGTACGATGGCGGCGGCGCCCTCGTCGCCGACGTCCTGGTTCCAGATGCGGATGTACCGCAAGTGGATGTACGGACCCGAGACGATGCCTGGTCCAACGCCGTACGCTCAGCCACAAGCAAGTTAAGGATCGTATCCATCTCTCATCGCTCTTCAGCAGATCCGATGCGATAACAACATGGAAAAGGATATGAGGAACGCCATCGTGAAAGCGCGGACGCCTCCGGGACCCAGCGCGCCGATCTCGCCCTCCAGAATGAACTGCTCACCCCCACACACATGCATATCATCAACTAAAGCCACACATGCGGTTGATTGATGCACGCGTACGTTGATCAACTCGGCCTCCTCTTCGCTATCGCCGCGCAGCACGTCGTTCACATGCGTGTTCACTGGTACACCGATGGACCTACACGACGACGATTAGCGTCCCTATCAGCCCACCAGAGCAGCCGCCAACGCCACAGCCACGTACTTGCACAGCTTGCCATAGTTGGCCAGCACCATCTGCCGCGTCACCGCATTCTCCTCCACCACGGCGGCCTTGGAGCTCGCCTTGGCCTTGCCGCCCTTCTTACTCATTTTCCGGTCCTCGATCTTGAAGAGCCACAACACAGGAACCTTGGTACGACCTTCACGCAACATTCACGGAACGCCACAGTAACTTCAAGTGAGGTTGCACGAAGGTAACCCGTTGACCGTCCGATCCAAAAGCTCACGTCGAAACCAAGGCGCCGCCTGTCCATCCCACCAGGAAAATCCGGTAACAACGCGACGCGTGGGCTAAGCTGAGCGTGCGTGCGCCGTCGCGATGAAGGCCGCCATGGAGTTCGCAGCACCACCATCGTCTCGCGCAGCATCTGCGCTTCGCGATGAGGTGTCGGTCGACGGCTGGAACCAGTCCATGCCCGTGCTGATCGCGTCCAACCGCCTGCCCGTGCGGGTCACCCGCCGCCTCGTAGACGGCTCCAGCGACAGCGACAACGACAGCGACGGACTCGTCAAGCCGCAGTTCGAGTGGGACGTGGAGTGGGCGGGTGACCGAGTAATCGAGGCCCAAAACAGCTTCTCGCACCGAGAGCTCCAGCAGCGCGGGTCCATCAAGTTCATCGGCCGCATCCCCGAGTGGGACGTGCCCGTGGACGAGCAAGCGGCGCTGGCCGACAAGCTCAAGCAGTTCAACTGCTTCCCCGTGTTTGTGCCCAAGGAAGAGGCGCGATTGTACTACGAAGAGTACTGCAAGCAGACGCTATGGCCGACGTTCCACAACGTCGTGGACGTGTACTCGCCGATTGATGTGATCGCCGAGGACGACCAGGACGACAAGCCGATGCACTTCTGGACACCTGAGACACAGAAGCTGGCGTGGCAGGCGTACGCCAATGTGAACCAGCTATTTGCCACGGTAAGAGTCTCCTATGCTTGGATCTGAGGCGCTATTTCTCATGAAATCTGTGTACTTGATGCAGAAAATCTGTGAGCTGTATGAGCCGGGGGACGTGATCTGGGTCCAAGACTACCATCTTCTGCTGACGCCGTCGTACATCATCCGCAAAGTGCGCAACGCCAACATCGGACTCTTCCTCCACGTGCCGTTCCCGTCGTCCGAGGTGTTCCGCACACTGTCGGCTCGCAAGGAGATCCTGCGCGGCATGCTGAACGCCGACCACATCGGCTTCCACCTCTTTGAGTACGGATATCGCAGCACGCTGGTGTACTTACCAATTCCTTACGCTCACCTCGGTTGCTGATTATGCAGATACGCACGGCACTTTATGTCGGCTTGCAAGCGCATCCTTGGGCTTTCGTACCACCCCATTCTGCGTGGCCAGTTAGGAATTGACTATGGCGGTCGACGTGTCGCCGTCACCTGCAGCCACCTAGCGATCGACGCTGGGCGGATCGAAGCAGCGCTGAACGAAGCGTCAGTGCGCGATCGCATCGTCGCCATCCGCCAGCAGTTCCAGGGCAAAAAGATCCTCGTTGGCTGCGACAGCGTCGAGCGGCTCAAGGGCATTCCCCTCAAAATGTTGGCGTTCGATGCCTTTCTGTCCCGCTGCCCAGACTTTATCGGCAAGGCTGTGCTGATCCAGAAGGGCATTCATCGTCGAGGACGCGTGTACGACTATCTGCAGAGCAAGAAGGAGATCGAACACGTCGTGACGTCCATCAACCGCAAATACCGCGACCGCGCTGGTGGAAATGTGATCGACTACGAAGAGATTGAAGAGTTCCCGTTCCGAGAGCGAGTCGCGTTGTGGCGTGTGGCCGACATCCAGATCACCACCGTGCTACGCGATGGCCTCAACACGACGCCGTTCGAATACATCGTGACCCACAAGACCGCTGCGGGCGTCGTGATTTTGAGTGAATTCTCCGGGAGTAGCCGTCTGCTGAGCGGCGCGTTGACCGTGAATCCTTGGGAACTCGATCAGCTGATCGACGCGATCCGCGATGCAATGTACATGACGCCGAAGGAGCGCGAGTACCGCCGCGACTGCGACTTCCAGTTCGTATCCTCCAACCCGCCACGGCGCTGGGCAAAGTGCGTGCTCAGCGACATTGTGAACGCTCGCAAGAAGGAAGACTCGTTTGTGTACATGGGCACGGGCTTTGGCTTGGACTTTCGGGTGATGGAAGTCAGCGCGAGCTTCCGGGTACGTACTTCTGCCTGATACATGCGTGTAACTGGGCAATGGCGATCTGATGCACGGGGTGTACTGCACTGTAGAAACTCACGGAGCCAGAAATCGCACCAGCGTACCGAGCCAGTAAGTCGCGTGCTATCTTTCTCGACTACTACCGAACCGTGGCACCCGATGTGTCCAAGATGCTGGGCGTGCGGTGGCCGGATGTGTCGCCGTCGGCATTGTCGACGCTCGAGCACCTGTGCAAAGACCCGCGAAACACGGTTTTCATCGTGAGCGGCTGCAATTGTGACGTGCTGACCGACAAGTTTGGCGGCGTTCCTGGCCTGGGGCTCGTGGCTGAGCACGGATACTTCATTCGGCGAGCGGTGCTTGGCCAGAATGCGCGAATGAGCCATCCATGGGAACGCAACGGTGACGTTTTTACGACCGAAGCAGCGAGTCGGCGGTGGCGAGACAAGGCGGAGAAGATCATCGAGCTGTACGTGGATCGTACGAACGGATCTTCGCTCGAGCGTCGCAGCAGCGCCGTGCTCTTCCGGTACGGAAAGTCGGATTTCGAGTTTGGATCCCTCCAAGCGGCAGAGCTCAAGGAGCACTTGGAGAATGTTTTCGAAGGCTGGCCGCTGGATATCATCCAGGGCAAAGACTACATCGAAGTGCGGCCTGAAGGCGTAGGCAAAGGCAAGGTCATCGGCAACATCCTCGAGACCATGCGACGGGACAGCACTCCAGCCGACTTTGTTCTGTGCGTCGGTGATGATGTCGCCGACGAGCTCATGTTCGAGAAGCTCAACGAGCTCACGGCAAAGTCGGTGATCGCGAAAGGTAAGTGATATCGTAGTGCTCGCTATGGCTGCCAACGGTCTGAGCCAGGAGTGGTACTGTTTGCGTAGAGCGTGTGTACACGTGCACTGTGGGCCAGAAGCCGTCGAAGGCCGAGTTTTACGTCGACGACTACACCGATGTCATCTCACTGCTCAAGTCGCTCACTGTGCTATCAACCAAAGTACGTGTCTGGTCATCGCGTGGCGTGGGTGCAAGGGGAATGCTGAATCGATGCTGCCGCTCTGTGTGCGATAGTCGAACCGCAACTACTCCCTTTCCGACATGCAGGCGCTCATGCGGTCGGACAACACGCGGCCGCTGATGTCGTCCTCGCTCCACTCGACGGGCTTCTCCCGCAACGCGGTGTCCGAGTCGTCGTTCCGCCGCACGGGCAGCCGCTTTGCTCTCCAACAAGGACTGTACGTCCGAGCTTTGTGATGTGAGTGTCTACCAACGTGGAGATAATTCATCTCTTTGTGCACACAGGACGACGGTACTCGAAGAAGAACACTCGATCCTTGGCGACGCGATGTCTCCAAACTCGCTATCTCGCACGCCGCACGGCAACAACCCCATGGCTCCAAGACGACGAAGGCGGCGCTGGACGACGTGGCTCCAGCAAATGGGGCTCGTGGTGCTTCTGCTCGCCATTCTTCAGTGGCGGAAGCGTGTTCAGAACCACCAAGATAAGCGGCTGCTCACGTACCTGGTCGCGTCGATCGGCGTCGTCTATTCCATCAACCGCGTGCGAGCCAAGCCCAACAAAGAGTAAAGGTATGGTGATACATTCAGAATACAACCTACAGAAGGCCTCCCCGCTGCAGCCTTAGATGGAGATGCCGTTCTCCGCGCACCACTTCTTCATGATGCGCAAGATGTACTCAACTTGCGGGTTGTTGTTGGCCTTGAGCATGTTCATCACTTCCTCCAGCTCCACGCGCGAGGCCTTGCCGGCGACCATGCGCTGGAACACGCCGACGCACGCGCCTCGCTTGCCCTCCCAGTACTCCGGATCTGGGTCCAGACGCTCCAGCACGTCAAAGGCCTTGGCCGCGTACAGGAACTCGCCCATCTTGTAGCAGTCGTGGGCGATGAGCTGGAGCAAGTTGAACGAATCGTCCGAGTTGTCGAGCTTCAAGTACAAGTCCCACGCCGCCGACGGGTTGTGGTTGAGGATGTAGCAGCGGCAGAGCCAACTCACGAAGCAGTAGTCGCGGCGGTAGTCCTCCCGCTGCACGCGCATGAGCGTCTCGAGCGCCTCCTGGTGGGAGCCCGTGTTGCACAGCGCGACGCCGTAGTTCCAGTTGAAGTCGTCTTCGTTGTACAGGTACTGCTTGATCGAGTTGAGGTAGATGTTGACGTCGTCGAACTGCTTGAGCAGATAGAAGCACGACGCCATGCACTGACGGCCTGGGATCGTGTCACACTCCGTGGGTGACGAGCCGACAAGCTGGAAGTACTGTTGTGCGGTCTTGATGTGCTGGCGAGAAGACGTCGCCTGGCCCAGCGTCGCGTGGACGACGCCCTTGAGGATGTACTCCTGAGGAGTGGACGGCTCGATGTCCTTGATGAGGTCGTAGGCCTCCTGGAGCTTATCGTGCTTGAGATAGTAGATAACCAAATTCAAGCGCGCCTCAGGCAGCGAGTCGACCAGCGGAGGCAGCACACGCAGGGCGTTGGCGCCGTCTTCAAACACGACCATGTTGTGGCCCACGAGGTCGTTGCTGTCAATGTTGAAGCCGCGGTCCGTGAGCGTCTTGATCTCGTCCTTGGCGGCATTGCCGTTGTACAGCTTGAACTGGTTACACGCCTTGACGTTCACGGCGACGACGCTGTCTGGGTACGCCTGCAAGTACGCCTGCATGATCTCGAGCGACACGTCGTAGTAGTCGAGCTTGTAGTAGCACATCGCGACGTACACGTTGAGCGCGATGTCGTCGCGGTTCTCCAGCAGAAGACGCTTGTAGATGTCGGTGGCCTCTTGGTAGTGGTTCCGCAGGTAGTGGATCGCTGCGAGCGAGAGCTGGTCCTCTTTCGCGTCCGTGAGTTGCTGGTGGTAGATGAGCAGCTTGTCTTCGTCCCCGAGTTTGTGGGCGCAGTGGAACAGCACGCGGTTCTGGAGCACGCCCACAGGCCCTTTCGTCGCCTCTTTCATGGCCTCTTTGTATGACTGCAGGTAGTACATGCAGCACGCGCGGTACAAGTAGATCTCGGGCGACTCGTCGGCATCGCGGATCTGGTCGTAGCAGTCGAGCGAGCGCTGGTAGTTGCCCAAGTGGAAGTACGTGTATGCGAGCCACAGCAGTGTCTTGCGCTTGTCGTCGCTCGTGCCCTTGGCGCCGCTCTCCTCGCTCTTTAGATTGAACTCCAAGATGGCAGCAGCGCCCGTGAAGTCGCGCTTGGACACGGACTCTTCGACCGTCGGGCCTTTCTTGGTCTTGGTTTTCACCGCCTCCTGCTGCTGCTAACGCACACAGAGATTCAGGACATGTAAACCCACCATCACACTCACGTAGCATCTAGCTGACACAGACCTTGACGCGCTGCGTCTGCTTCGGCTTGGCGACGTACATCGTTCTTCCTGCTCCTCCTTCGGTTCTTGGAATTGAACCTTGGCGTCCTTTCACGGACTCGTGGTCAAGATCCTGAGGTCAATTTAAGGCTGGTCCATATGAACCAGTATGTTCCAAAAGCAGGTAGACTGAAGATAGAGGAATGATGGTCCCTTGGTTTCCGCTCTGAATACAAGGATGGCCCTGTATTCGGGCCACCTGCAGGGACCGAAGGCGGAAGTCAACACCATGGCAGACACCGCCTGCATGCAGAGGAAAGCGGCGGCGACGGCGGCGGCTGTAAATAGCGTGTGTATGATGGAAGGCGAAGCTGTGCGCCAGTGAGGTGAGGTGCGCAGCCATCGCACCGTGAGTGGCAGGCGTTCGGAGCCCTATAAACTAGGCCGTGCAAGTCCGCCAGCTATAGTTGGCGGACCAATGGTGCGCCGTCGCGGCTACCAAGAAGCGACTCTCTCTGCATCACGGTTCGCCGGTTTCTTAGAGGGCGTTTGATCCAATGGCGGGGCGTGTGGGAGTCGTATTTCAATGCGGTCAGGGCAGCGGTAATTATAGCGCCGCGACTTGCCACCCCGGACGGCGGCGGGCGCGGAGCTACTTATGGAAATGACCGTACGCTTCCAGAGTCAAGGCGAAAGAGAAACCAACAAACAACCACGGTGCCCGCAGACACGGCCAAGAGCAAGTGCAGGTGGAAGGAACTGCGTCTACCGCGGTTGAAAGCTGTTCGGCGCGACGTCGCCGCTTTGCCTCACGCTCACGTCCACGCCCTCGACGAAACCACGACGGCGACGCGGTGGAAGGCACCATTAGGACGCAAGTGACGACGCTGTCGAATACGGAACGTGACGAGGTCGGCGGCAGCAGTCCGGCTCGAAGGAAAGAGACGCGAGTGGGCCCGACGAACAGGTCGTTCGACCTGCATACGAGTGTGAGCGTGAAGCACATACTCTCTCGTGCGAGTAGCCCAGCCAAATCCTCCAGCTCCGGCAGCCGCGCAGTCATCCCCCAACTCTCCACCACTGCCGCCAGTACTACCACGGACGCGTCCCGTCCCGAGGCATCGGCTCGTTGGGCGCAATCGCGCCCGGCTTCGCTGCGATTCGCCGCAGATCTCGCCATTGACGGCAAAGGCAAAGACAAACAACAGAACGCGATGAGTGATGGCGGCCACATACGTCGACTCAGCGTGGTAGAGCGCACGTACCGGATCGTGGACCCCTTCCGCATCGAGCGTGACGAGAAGACACATCTCAAGCCCACGTACGTCAACAACCAGATACGAACCTCCAAGTACACATGGATCAATTTCTTCCCGATCTGTCTCCTGCAAGAATTTCGACGGGTAGGCTTCGACCATGAAGATTATTTGTGATTTCAGGAGCTGATTTGTTATGGTGTTGTAGAGCGCAAATCTCTATTTCCTCGCGATCGCGATCCTGCAGTCGATACCGGTCATCTCGCCGTTGACTCCTTTTACAGCCATCGCACCTCTCGTCATGGTCGTCAGTGTGAGTCTGCTGCGTGAAGCTGTAGAGGATAGCAAGCGCCGACAGCTAGATCGACTCGTGAACGGCAAGCCGGTTGTCGTCGTTCGGAATTTTGAAGAACGGGGGGAGCTGTGGGAGTCGATCGAGGTGGGCGACATTATTCGGATTTCGGAACGAGACGTCATTCCGGCCGATGGCATCATTCTATCCAGCAGCGAAGATGAAGGCACTTGCTTCATTGACACCAGTAACCTGGACGGCGAGGCCAATTTGAAATCGCGCGAGGCTCTCAAAGCGACTCTCGACTTCCGGTTTGATCGGTCCGACCGAGACAAAACGAGATATTTCGTCAAGTGTGAGCAACCAGACCAAGACCTGTATCGTTTCTCGGGCAACATCTCGGTCGATTCCAAGCTGTACAGTCTGAGTGAGAAGCAGTTTCTGCTGCGAGGGTCGACGCTGATGAATACCAAGTGGATCAACATGCTCGTCATCTACACTGGCCACGAGACCAAGATCATGAAGAATGCTCGAGATCCCCATCACAAGGTGAGCCATGTCGAGAGCATGATGAACAAGACGGTCGTGCTGGTGTTTCTGCTGGATATGGTGCTCTGTGCGATTGCGGCGGTCGTGCACCACTTCAGTCACGACGACAGACTCTGGTACATGGCTGACGCTGACCCAGAAGAATCAGTCGAGTGGATCCTGCTGTTTCTCTCGTTTGTCGTGCTGATGAACACGCTGATTCCGATCTCCCTCGTCGTCACAGTGGAAGTCGTCAAGGGCGCTCATGCTAAATTCATCATGTGGGACGATCGAATGCGTAGCGCAAATGGCCAAGGCGCGATCGCGAATACATCTTCACTCACCGATGAGCTGGGCCAAGTCAAGTACATCTTCACGGACAAGACCGGCACGCTCACGATGAATCAAATGGAGTTCCGCAAGTGCAGCGTCGACGGAGTCATCTACGGCATCTGCGAGAGAAAACTCGACACAGCGACATCCATCGCCGCACCACGTGCCGTTTCGATATCTTCTCTTGACGTGATGACCCACCAGCATGCAAGTATGCGGCACGACTCGTTTCCAGCAAGTGGACACACGGTGATCGGCGACATGAAAAATGTGGCAGCGTTCAAGGGATACCTACGAAACTTGGAGATGAAGGAGAGCCGCCTCGCGCTGGCAATGGCAATCTGCCACACGGTGGTATGTGAAGTCGACGTGTCCTCCGGCCTTGGGGGAAGTGAGGTCAAATACAACTCTGACTCGCCAGACGAATGCGCGCTCGTGAGAGGCGCCATCTCCATGGGAGTCAAACTGCTTGCTAGAAACGGCCAGCACATGTTCCTATCGCTCACGGAAGAAGGCCGAGAAAAGTCCTACCTCAAGACCGTGACTTACACACTCTCTTACGAGATTCTCCGGGTTCTCCATTTCTCAAGTGACCGGAAGCGCATGTCGATCATCGTTCGCGATGCCGACAATCGCATCAAGCTCATTTGCAAGGGTGCGGACAGCGTGATTCTCGATCGATGTGAAGAGTTCCTGTCCCCGAAGGCGGTCACAATGGAGCATGTCACGCAATTTGCGGCTGAGGGGTTCCGAATCCTTCTCTTCGCGGAGCGAATTTTGGTAAGGAGCTCATCGCATTGGTTGCAGACACCATGTCGTGGTTCTGATGGGTGTCTGATGTTGTTCGTGCAGGACGAGAAATACTACGAGTCATGGGAAAATCGATACGTCGAAGCGGAGCTCGACATGCATGCAAAAGAAGAGAAAACGGAATCTCTCATAGAGGAGATCGAGAGCAAGCTCACACTCATTGGATCAAGTGGTACGAAGTCTTCGCCAGAAATATTCGTTGTGTTGACCAGCAACTAACTTTCATTCTCTGTTTTTGATGATACAGCGGTAGAAGACAAACTTCAAGAAGGTGTCCCAGAGACAATCTCTCTCTTTCAAAAGGCAGGCATCAAGGTGAGTACAGAGCTAGCAGTCCCTCTGGTTTCCCAGAAGAGCGTTGATGCTTACGCTTAAAATCTGGTCGTAGATCTGGGTTCTTACAGGCGACAAACTCGAGACATCGCTTGAAATGGGCAAACTGTGTCGAGTGGTGACACCAGGGATGAAAGAAGTCATCTTACAAGCCGTCACACGAGACGACATGACAAAGGCACTGGAGAATGCTCTACAAGACGCTCGAGTATGGACGTGCTGGTTGTACTCTGCCTGTTTACACAGTCTCACATGAACTATGTCTCCAGGAAAACCAAGCGTTGATCATTGAGGGTGCGTCACTCACGTGTGCGCTGAATTCTGCAAATCGCGACAAGTTTCTTCAGCTCGCTTTGAAATCAGCCACCGTGATCGTGTGTCGGACGTCGCCACTTCAGAAGGCGCTCGTAGTCGAGATGGTCAAGAACGGAGTTCCCTACGTCACACTCGCCGTCGGTGACGGAGCCAACGATGTCAGCATGATCCGCTCGGCCCATGTCGGCGTCGGCGTCATGGGACAAGAAGGAATGCAAGCCGTGCGAAGTGCAGATTACGCAGTGCAGCAGTTCAGCCATCTCGGTCGCCTTCTCCTGCATCACGGGCGGTTATCGTATATCCGGACGTCGCAGTGCATCAACTACTTCTTCTACAAGAACATCGTCTTCACGGTGCCTCAGTTCATCTACGGTTTTTTCTCCGTGTACAGTGGCCAGGTATGTCCGTTGTTTTTGCCGCGCTTGAAAGGTCGTAAACTCACCGCAGTGCTGCCTGCTGCTCCAGACATTCTTCTGTGACTTCTACATCACGGCCTACAACGTGTGCTTTACGGCACTACCCGTCATCGTGCGTGCACTCATGGAGATGGATCTGCCCGAAAAAATCGCCGAGACTTTCCCCGAGCTGTACCGATCCGGAGCCCACAACGAGTACTTCTCCTTGCTGACGTTTGCAAAATCCGCATCTCTCGCGACGTTCCAGGCGCTGGTACTCACGCTAGTGCCGGTGTGTCTCTTTCAAATGGGTAACGTCATTCAAAAGGACGGCACGGGCGGTGATCTATGGTTGGGCAGCGTCGCGTCATTCTTCTACATCGTCCCAATCGTGCACTTCCAGATCTACTACGAGACGTGGAACTGGAACACGGTGGTTTCGTCGGTGTACGCGGGATCGCTCGTCATGTTTTTCATCGCGATCGCCGTCTACGACAACTTCACTGGCGCTGTGGAAGGTGTATGGGCCGCAGAAGCGTTGACGCCATTGTTCTGGCTCGGGTTCGCGCTGTCAACGATGATCTGTCTCATGCCGTGGCTCGCCTACCAAGCGTACGTTCCTCTCTATCGCTTCTTCTTGACGCATCTCCTAGTAAGACTCACGTGACTCACATCACTGGCTCCATGTGTACCTGCATGTAGCTATGAAGAAAACTTCGTGACGACCAATCCTGTACATATTCTCCGGCGGGTGCGTTTCTTCAACAAGATCCTCGACGCGTCTCAAGTCCATGGACAAAACGCCCCGACGGCTCTGTCGACGGGACCCACCGAAGGTGGCCAGCTACTCGTAGCACGATGAACGCTCAAGCCAGTTCAACCAGCCAGCAGTTCGCTTCCACCATAGACGCGGGCATGACTCTCGCCACAAGCTGCAGTCGCCTCCAGAATCCTCTCGGTACGGGTCACCACCCTACCGCACTAGTTTAGGAACTACACCCTCACAGTCGTAGCTGGTGTCCCCAGCTCCCGAAAGTGCCTCGGTAATCCCACACGCAGGCTCGAGTCCATTCTGTCTCTCCAGGGTATCACCTCCTACGTTCACCAAACGGGCTGTTCGTCAAAATGGACTGGGCAGAACACAACAGCCACTCTCACATCATGCAATATCGCCCGCTATTCATAGCTGATGTGGCCTACATCGTGGCTGCCATTATTACAAGCCAGCCTCGCAGACAACGCCATCGATCGTTCGTCCACACGCCATGACGGCAGCCACCGACAGCGATAGCCCCGCGACGCCGACACCGAACAACGGCCCGTCCGCGGGGCTCGTTGCGACGGCCGAGCACCACGGGCCTCTGCTGAGCCTCATCCAGACCAGCGACACGACACGCGTCGACCTCGCGCGAACGCTGTTCACGCAGTATCTGCCGAGGCGAACGGTACAGCGGCTCCAGGTCATGGACCACGTCGGCCTCGCGTGGTTCATCCGGCTCTTCTGTGTCAGTCAGTGTCTTGCAGTCGCGGTTGCATTCGTCGACACGGCCCAGTCTCCTATTCTTCGCCTCGCGCTGCCCATCGGCAGCGTCGTACTCGCCGTCCCCGCGCTTGTTATCGCGACAGGCAGCCTCAGCCTCAAGATGCTGTGTCTTCTGAGACCCGAAAGCGAATTTCGATGTACGCTCACACTCAACTCCTTCCAGTGGCTCGCTGTCGCGTTGGCCTTCCGCGACGTTCGCTGTTTGGTGTGTGTAGTCGAGTGGTGGGTCGTGCAGCTCGCGTTCGCCGTAGACGCTGACTTCCGGTTGTACGCGCGACGCCTGCGTCCGTGTGAAGCGTCGACAGTGGTGTCACTAGCGTATCTGAGCTCTTCGTTGACGGGTCTACTCCGCGACAGCTTCAAAACCATCATCACCGTCAACGGCCAGACGGTCTCAGCGAATGATGTCCTCCAGTGGGCGTCACCTCCACTCGTGCTTCTGCTGCTGAAGAACATCCACCACCAACGGAGGCAACCACGCGGGCGGCGCATCAACCCTGAAGGCTCCAAGACAGTCACGGTCTACGGCTCCATTATCAAGGTCCGACTGATGCTAATGGACGCAGAAGAAGCCACGAAAGTGGAGTGGCCACAGCGACCAGGGTCTCCTCTGGGCATCCCCATTCTGCGTTCGATGCTGACGCCTAAGCATGTCGATCCGACCAGGACGCTGCTTCGAGCCCAATTCCCACTGCCCGACGAAGGGATGGGGCTTGTTCGATTAATTCTCCTCTACACAACTGGAGCAGTGAGCTTCGTGGCGTCGTGCTACGGGGCGATTGCATGCCAGGTTCGATTGGGGACTGGTAACTGGTCGCCGTACACCACGTCCATTTGCGTGGCTGCAGTCGTGGGCGCCGTGGGCTTTTGCGGCACGAGCGCACGCTACTACAACCGCCAGCTTCTGCGAGCTCTGCTGTGCACGTTTGACGTCGCGTTCTCTTCGTTGTTGTTCCACTCGGGTGTGCTGCTGCTGTGCTCCATGTACGACTGGGACTTGCGATGTATCAACGTGGTCTCGTGGTGGATCTGGTTCCACTGGATCCTGTTTTTCGATGCTCTGACGCCCGCCGTCCGCCAGTATTTCAAGATGCGAAAGATCGCCATCACTCCCGTCGTGCTCTTTACTCTTTACGGCCTCACGGGTCCGCTGACGCTGCTCTACGGATACACTGATATCTACTTCACAGACCGCGTGCTCTTCGCTCAAATTCGAGTGTCGACGCTTCTCGTGTCCCACATCCTGACACTATGGATATTCAACATGCGACTCGTGTGGGATTTTGGCGTGCGGGACGACGGCGAGCTCAACATGATCACGGACCTCGTCGAATATGCAGCGCCAACCGACGCCATGTTCACGCGCAGCTCTCGCACCACCTCACGTCGATCGTCCGTCGTCTCCATCGTCCCAACGATGCTCAACAACACGCTCCTGCTGCCGCCTCCATCGCTAGAATCTTCGCAGTCTCCAGCGTTTCCCATGACGCCGTCGCCCGCGCTGACGCCGCTGATAGTAGAGACACCCACCTCATCGTCGTGATGGATCCACATCACCCAAACAGCTCACATGGCTACATCCTCAGTCCTCAGAAACGAGATCTGAGACCGACCTCTATAATCTGGTGTCGGATGCATTTACAGAGGCCGCAATGTGTCCTTTCATGATCCATCGACAACGGGTGCGATTGCTCCCCACGGACATGCCACCAGCGTCCGCATCATGGGCTTTCTGCGGCGCAAGAAGCTCGACATCCGCGTGCCCACGGGCAAAGACGCCGTCAACTTCCGCAAGCTGCTCTTCCTGCCCATCCCCGACACCCAGGACCTGCTCACCAACAAGGAATGGGACCGCGTACGTTGCATCGTTCTTCAGAACTTGAGGGCTTTGCCGTGATGGTCGAGCTCACGGAATCCCGTTGTGGCTAGTTGGATCTGCGATGTCTGACACTGATGAAAACCAAGATGCTGCGCGCCTCGTGCATTGCGCGAGGGCTCGTGAAGAAAGGCGGCAAGCGCGCACTGGTGCAGCGGCTCACGGTGTCTCTCACGGAGCAGAAGAATGCCGGTACAGTCGGCGTGGTAGTCGTCAGCGTGAGTTCCTCCAGTTTCGCTGACTCGACGTGGCATCGTGTCTGTAGAGTTCTTCCGACGACAGGAGGAGGAGGCCGAGTACCAGCGGCAGCTCGACATGATGGGCAGTGTGTGGACGTTTGGCTCGGGGTATGCAGGTCAACTCGGTCATGGCGACATGGAATCGAATGGAACGCCTCGCCTGATCAAACGCCTGCGAGGCAAAGGCATCGCACAGGTGTACGCAGGCTTTGACTCGGATGTGGCGTTTGCTGTGAGCCGTACGGGCGACGTGTACGTGTGGGGGAAGCGGCGAGGCCCCACGGGGCTCCCCGTGGATAGCTCCCTGAATGAGTTGCTTCGACAAACGTACCGACGCGACGATCTTGACTCGAGTGATGAGGAAGGTGAAGAAGGTGATGAAAGCGAGAGGGTGAGGCAAGTAGCCAGCGAGAGGAATGGAAAAGGAGACAACGGCGACGAAGGCGACGGCGAAGGGGACGACGAGGAAGAAGACGGGGGCGACGAGGACTTCGTGCATCCCGTCAAACTCTTCCAGCTGTGCGGTGAGGGCATCAACTGCATCGCCGTTGGCCGAGTCCACTGCTGTGCAAAGACAAAAGACGGCGACGTTTTCACGTGGGGACAGAACGACCACTGCCAGTTGGGCGACGAGCCGAGTCACCACCTCAGTGAAGCCAAAGCCAAGAAGGCTCGAGTGCGGTACGGCGTGGACATCCAGGAGCCGCAGCTCTGGGAACGTACGATCCCAGAGACTTGCGTCATCTCCGCCGTCGCCGTGGGCACGAACCACACCTTCGTCGTCACAAGTAACCACAAAGTGCTGGCGTTCGGGCAGACGTTCGTGACGGACGAGTTCTCGAGCCTGTCGCGGTCGCTGGCCAAGCTGCAGGTTGTGCAGATCTCGTGTGGGGCCATGCACGCCGGTCTCGTCACGACCAACGGACAGGTTTACACGTGGGGAAGCGGCGATGGCGGGTGCGTGCGAATAGAAGTCGTTACTGCGTCTTGTGCAGCTCATGACCAGCGTGATTTTCTTGTAGACGGCTCGGCCACGGAGACACGACGTCGTACGTGAACCCCAAGCTCGTGGAGGCGCTGCAAGAGGACGTGATCTTCGAACTGTCGTGTGGCTGCTGGCACACCGTCGCCATCGTGTTGATCCCTCCGCTCGTCAAGGGCGGCCTCGTGTACACGTGGGGCAGCGGCCGCCTCGGCCAACTCGCACAGGGTGGCACGCAAATCTCGACGGTGCCTGGCCTCGTGACCGACTTGCTCATCACTCACGTGCTGATCAAGAAGGTTTGCGCCGGTAGGTTCCACAACGTCGCGCTGTCGGTCGACGATGAAGTGTTCACTTGGGGAAGCAACACGAACGGCTGCCTCGGTCGTCCAGAGGAGCTCGCAGATCAGGAAGAGAGCTTCTGTGCCGTGCCGGGCAAAGTCGAAGGGCTGGATGCGTTCGTCGGTCGGCCGTGTTCAGGTGCGCGCGCGTTCGCCTTGGCTTTGGACTTGGTGGACATTTGTTCTGACGGCCTCTGATGTGGTTGTTGTGAAGTCGCTTGTGGGAAAGAGTTCACGCTCGTCGCCACCAAGCCGTACATCGGACCGACGCGCGAAGAGCTCGAGCGTCGTGCCGAGGAGCGTGCGGAGAAACTCGAGCGGATCCGCCGCCAGGCGAAGAACGTGCAGGGCGACAAAGCGCAGCAGCTCGAGCGCATCCGTCGCGACAAGATCGCGGTCATCGTCAAGTTCCTCAACGCGTCGTTCCCGAAATGCTCCATCTGCACGATCGGCACGGTGTGTCCGGGCTTCCAACGAGACGCGGTCAATCCGGCGATGTGTCGGCACTGCATGCACGAGCGGCGCAAGCACGACGACCTGCGCAGCGAGAACGACCGTCGCGTGACATTAGAATATTTATACGCCGTCATTGACAAGCTACAAGTTACCATTGACTATAGCGGCATTCGCGACATTGAGCGCGAGCAAGAGCTGGAAGAAGAACTGGAATCGTAAGCACTCTTGGTACAACTTTTTGGCTCACGTGGTGCTGTCTTCTTCGCCGCGGTTGATGCGGCTGCGTCTCCATCTCGCCGTGACACTCCACAGGGGAAGCAGTGTGCACCATTTGGTCAGGTTCAGGTCGCGTCGAATGCGAGCCACATCCATGGCGTAGAGCGCGAGCGCGATGCTGATGAAGGCAACCAGAGACTTGGAGCGGAGAAAGCGCGTGCGCTTGAGGATGACCACGTCTCGCACGATAAAGGCGACGGTGAGCCACAAGAACCCACGGTACGGATCCACCTTCCGGATCATGGCCATGCCACGGCGCACGATCCATGAGACACTGAGCGCCGACGAGTTCAGATATTCGTGGTTGGCTTTCATCACCGCTGCCCATGAGAGGATGTCGCCAAAGTCGACGATGCCGTTGCGGTCGAAGTCGAGTGCGTCCAGATACACGTCCGCTACTTCAGCTGAGATGCGTTCACCGAGGATGTTGAACACGAACTGCGAGACTTCAGCTGCGTTCAGAGTCATGCTCCCGTCGGTGTCCAGCAGCGAGAAGATCAGCTTCATCATCTCGACTTCCGGCGGAGCGAGAAGCTACAGAACAGAAGGAACAGCGTGAGATTAAAGTTGTCTGCTCAGACTTGTCAATCAACTGAGTGGCTCACCTTCGCGCGGTGATGGACGTTCGTTTTGACCGCCTTCTGACTCGCTTGGGAGTCCGCTGTTGTCGAAAACACCACGATGTCATCGCCTGGCTCGTCGCTTTGCATCCACTTCGTCGCTTCTTCATCCAACACGCGGCGAAGAGCTTGCGGATGCATCTCACTGGTCCGGCGTCTTGTAGCCTCTACACATAGAGCGAGGTTGTGAGTGGGGCATCCCTCTTGAGAAGTAGCCATGATGTGCTCACCTGTTGGGTCTTCGTACGCCTTCACTTGATTCAACGTCGCGTATTCAGCCGTTTGTGGAACAGGGGACTGGAGGGACTGAGGCGCAGACGTGGACCGCTTTCTCGCCCGTCCAGAGAGATGCAACACGTCCTCGAAGAAGTCCTTACTCGCTGGTAGAAACGGCAGCGTCTGGCGGAATTGCCGCCAGATATCTTGGCTGCGCTCGACACTGACGAGGCCTGGAATCGGATGCGCCACGGGCTCGACTTGCTTGACCTCTAGCCGAAACGGACTGCGGTGGACGATCAAAAAGCCCGCCTGCATTAGCCAACAACTGTCAGTAGACGGCAACCACCTTTTCCTATGGCTGACTCGCGTGTTTTGTACCTTGTTTCCGTTGGTATCACAGTAGTTTGCAGCCGAAAAGACCGTGATCAGCGGCGGCACCGACCGGTCGTCGCGCTTGTCGAGGGCGTCGTAGTCGTCCGTGCCGAAGTGGTACATGTAGCCGGCTTCTTCGTACTCGTGGGCGCGGATCACACCCAGCAATCCATTCTTCTGCAGGAATCCGAACAGCGCTGGCGCGTTGAAGTAGAACGAGCAGCCTCGCACCTAGCAGACAGCTCCCCCTGCGTCAGCGTCGTCCTGTTTTACTATGCTTTCTCCAAGTCAACTAACTCACTTGGTTCGCCGTCCACTGCGCTTCCTTCGAGCCTGCATCTATCCATCAGCAATACTACTAGTCAGACACCGTAGATGCACAAACAGAGGCCAAACCCATGGGTAGGTAGGTACCTGTGTGGTCCACGACCGGATCGGCCCACAGCAGATCGCACAGCGGCCCTTCCATGGGCACTTCTCGCCGTCTCTCGATGGCGTCGATGTCTTCCAGCGTGTGGACGTCGGGCGAGAGGCCGCCGTGGACGCAGAACAAGTCGCCGCGCGGCGTGTGGAGCAGCGCGGCGATGGGCATGGACTGGAAGCACGAGACGAAGTGGTAGTACACGGAGAGTCCGTACTTGACGCGGCACTCGTTGCGGAAGCCGTAGAACGACGAGATGGTCTCGCACTCGTGGTTGCCGCGCAGCAGGAACACCTTCGTGGGGAACTGATGCGCGCAAACAGTCAGACGTTGGTTGGGAGAATGAACAGAGGGGGTGGACGTACGCGCAGTTTGAGCAGCAGGAGGTAGAGCATGGCCTCGCAGGAGAAGGCGCCGCGGTCTACACAAGCGCGAGGGTCAGACTGTGTGGAGGTGGATGGAAGCGCGCCACGTACCGACGTAGTCGCCCAGGAAAACGAGCTTCACGTCGTTGTCTACAGTAGGCGCCATTTCCCCATCAATACACTGGTTGTTGGCTGCACAGCGGCGTGTACAGCGACGTACGCGCCAGATTGTCGAGCCCGACACTCTCCATGAGCTGCAGCAGGTCGAAGAACTGCCCGTGGATGTCGCCAAACACTACAGACCATTGAAGTCAGTGTCGTGGCTTCTTCTCCCCCATGTTCAAGTTCAACTGACCGTAGGTGGTGGCGGCGTCCACGCGGACCATGTTGGGCTCGTCGTTCATGGCGTCCTGCGCCTCGTGGATGATGGCCAGCGCGTCCTTGACGGACAGCGTGGCCTGCTCCTGGAAGAGCGCGGCCAGCGCCTCGGGGTCCATCACGGACGGCATGCTGCGGCGACGCGCCATGTTCAGCGGTTGGATTTGTTGGAAATGGAGAGAAAATGTTGGTGGCAGTACTGTGCGTGATCATCCTAAGTACGAAACACCAAGTTGAAGTTGGTGGTTTGTTGGATCGCCCCGTGAAGATCTCCCGTTTTCAGTGTGAGAATGGTGAGTTGTGGATGTGACGACGACGCGTGAACAGAAGTAGCCATCTCAGGTCGAGAGGAGAGGAGGAGGACGCAGTGAAGTGCAGAGGGGAGTAAAGCGAAGTGTGTGGATGTGAGGACTCCTGCCTCCTCGACGAGGGGGCAGCCGCGTGGGGAGGAAAGTCGTCACTTCTCCCTCGAAGCCAATCGCTGACAGCGATTCGCTGTTGCGTTTGTATGTTTTCGGAAGCTGTGGCGGAAAGTACAGGCTGCGTCGTGTATTGCGTTGTTTCAACAAAAAGAAAATCGGCGAAGGTTTGCGGCGACCTGGGTCCGCTTCGAAGGAACCCAGCGAAAGAAGTAAACTCCGATCGCTCGCTGGCAGCTGTCCTTGTTTGATTTCTTCTTTTGGATGTTACATCTGTATCGTGTATAGAGTCTCGTCTCGAGAGAACACGGATGAACGCAAATCCGTGCTGTCTTCAGTTTTGATTTTCGTTCCGAGGAGCATGTATATTTTCTTTTGCCGTGCTGTACTCCCGCCGATGAAAAAAAGGGGGAAAACAACAGCTTGGAGATACCGATATGCAGCGCGTGCCCGCTTCTCGTTCGCACTTCACTTGGTTTGCAGGATGTTCCTGTTCAACTGTGAAAACTGGGTGCGTGGATGTAGCTTCAACAACATGCCCGTTTGTCGATGGATACAGTGGCCCGTTTCTGTCCTTTCGTTGAGGATTCTTCACACCGTAACGCCAGCGAAAAAAAGCGTCCATTCTGTGGCCACTTTTCGAACGATCTTCGCGCGAAGGGGCGTGCGATGGCCCAGCACATTCGCCGTGAGTGACACACATGAGGCCTTGTGGTGGTCGTCAGTTCGCACTTCTAACGCCTTTGCGATCCCGACGCCAGCGTTCGAATGCACGCCACTCACTCGGCGCCGACTCTCTTCCTTCCTCTAGTTCGTCCGATGGCTGCTCCTTGAAAAATCGACAGCCTGTGGCGTCTGGACGTGTGCTGAGAACGATGGCGTCATCGCTTTCGAACCGGACAACCTGCGGATTTAGTGAAAAGCGGACCGACCGCCGTCGTTCCGTGTGTCCTCCCTGTGGACGGAGTGAACTCCGTTTTCTCGCCCGTGCTCATTCTTGGTTTTCCTCCACTGCGCCCTCGAGTCATCTCCCCCATCCTCTCTCCTCCTCCCCATCTTCCTCCACACTCGTCATTCTTCCATCCACACGGCAACTCATCCCGACGAACGAATATGGAACTCCGCAAGCGCGACAAACCGACGGCGGCGCTCGTGCTGCAGCGCGAGGCGCTCATCTCCCGCGCCACCAAGCGCCAGCGCAGCGGCCCATTGACGCCGCTCGAGACCACGCTTAAAATCCAGGCTTCCAGAGCCTCTATGGGCGGCAACGACGGCGAAGACAACGACGCCAACGAACCGGAAAGTGATGTAGATCCCGATTACCAGGACGCTGCTGGAGCTCGCAGCCGCAAGCATGTCCGTGAGCGACGCAGGCGTACTGACCGGGGTTTGACGTTCCTACAGACTGCACGTGAGCACAACGTCCCCGTGCGTTCGGGCAAGTGGAACGACGCCGAGGAGCTCTACCTGCGCAAGCTCGTGCAGCTCTTCAACGCCGGTCTTCTCGAGGTGACCGACTCGCGACTCTCCATGCGCGTGTGGCTGAGCAAGATGCTGAGCTGCTGCCCCATGCGCATCTCCAAGAAGCAGTCCCACGGCGAGAAGTTCAAGGGCAAGTCCAAGTACAAGTGCAACCGCGAGCGGGTCATGGGCATGAGCCAGAAGGACTTCGTCGAGCTCTGGCGCGAAGTGGGCATGCTGCGCGCCAACTTCCTCCACCAGTGGGCGCGAGAGGAGTTCGGACGGTGGTGCGGCACGGGCCACGCCGTCCACTTCGAGGACTGGTACCGCAACATCATCGACCATCTTCCGACACCAGAGCTCGCCAGGGGCCCCAATCACGTGAAGCCCACGGAAACCATCGAGATGCCGCCGTGGGAGACCATCAAGCGCGACGTCGACACGGAGGTCGCGCGGAAGCAGGGGAGAGCGTCGCAGACCAGCCACGAAGACGCCGACAGCGACTGGGAGCAAGCGAGCAACGACGAAGATGACGGCGGCTCTTCGTGCCCGCCGAGCAGCCCCGGCAGTGCGCTGAATGAGAGGATCCCGTGCCAGGAGTCGTGCTGCACGATCTCCGAGGCGGATATGGCGTTGCTCGCGAGCCAGGAGCTCTCGGAGCCGTCGTATTTGTGCCATTTGGAGCACGCTGTGGACGTGTGGTCGACGGATCAGGAGCACTGGGAGCTCTGTGAGGCCTCGCCCGCGAAACCACGCCACGCAACTCCTTCGAGCGACGCGCAGTCGACCATCGTGCTGGATTTCGGGCCGCCAAGCGTCTGGAACGCGGAAGGATCGAAGGAGGCGACATCGCCTGGCTCGAGCGCGTGGGTGGATGAGCTGCTGAGTGACGAGACGCTGTTGGCGTGCGACCCCGCGCTGCTCCTGCTGACCGACGTCTCAGCCGAACTGCCGACTGAGGCGTGGTTCCAGCAGCTCTCCGTTCAGCTTCAACTATAGGTTTCTTCTTGTCTGCGTAGGTTGTGTGTCGTCTTTCTTCTAGATGTCGGAACGTGTGTGTTCGTCTCTCTAATATGATGCTGCTTGGTTGCGTCCTCCATTCGCCGCCTACTCGCTCGTGTGCCTGCCGCCATTACGGGAAGGCGAGCCTCCTCGTGACGCCAGCGACCTCATCGTCGCGAGCTGGTCGAGCGTCTTCTGGATCTCCTTCTGGAGCTGCTCCAGCTTGGCTTTCTCAGTCGTGAGCTCCTCGCCTCCGTGGTACTTCGTGCGAATGCGAGTCAGCTCCTGTGCCAGCGCGTCCACTTTCTCCACAGTCGTCCACGTGCTCGTGAGGATCGTCCTCAACTGGCGACCCGTGTACTCTTCGTCGTCCACATCCAACTCAGTTCGTTGTCCTCGCCTTTCTCGCGACTGGAGACTCATTCGAGCATTCTTCCCCAGCAGGTCCGCCGCCGTTGTCACCATCACTGCCCGCTGGAGCTCTTCCCAGTCCGGACGCGGCGTACACGACCGCTGCACGTAGGCCAGTTCGACCTCCAGCGCCTCTGTCTGTGCATCGACATCCGCCTTCTGAGCGGCCAACGCCTTCACTTCATTGCGGACGTCGAAGATCTCCTCCGTTCGCCTCCGCACTTGCTCTTGGCGCTTCGCAATCTCCTCGAGCAGCTCATAACGTCGCTCTTGGGCATTCGAGAGCCGCTTGTTCAGCGCCACCGTCGGTTCTACTGCTACATTCGGCAGGTTGGCGGCCGTCGCCACGGCGGCCAGACCACCGGACGCCAACACCCTCGTCGCCATGGAGGCGCCCATCATGGAGTTCTTGCGGCCCGTGGGTGAGGCCGCGACCATCCCGACCATCGCATCCTCCATGCGCTTGGTCTTGACCTTGTGGACCAGTTCCTCCTTCTTCACTTCGCCTAGCACCACCGTGATCTCCTTCTTGAGCTCACTGGCGCGCGTCATGTGGTCGTTGATCGTCGACCGCAGCTCGTTGCACGCCCACACGCGCAGGTCCTTGCGGCGACGCAGCGTCGCGATGCGTTCCTTGACCTTGTCGACGAGTAGTTTTTGGTCCACGTGCAGCTTGAGCAGGTTCTTTCCGAAGTCGGTGCGATTCCGCTGCACCGCACAGTCCAGCGACGCCGCTGAGAGCGCTACAAACGACGCGATGGTATTGGCGATCTCCTGCTCACGGGCTCTGATGTGACGCGGCAGCTCATTCGTGTGCACTGTCGTCTCCCGAAGTTTCACTTCAAGCCGCTGGATTGCGGTCTCCTTCTCGTGGATGCTCTCCATGATCCCGTGGTAAAGCTGCGTGTGCCGCACGGCGACTCGCAGATCCGAAGGCTTCGTCTGCGGTTGGTGGCTGACCGACTTGGTTGGACTGGAAGACGAAAACGTGCGCCAACAAGCCGACTCGAGTCCGTCTAGAAACTTCTGGTGCGTCAAGCTGTCTGGAATTTGGTTGTGGAGCTGCGGCATGAGCCGCTGCAGCAGTCGGAAGGCCTCTTCCGGTCCCATACTGGACTGCGTGGTGACGTTTTCGACGCGAACGATCTCCTCCAAGACACTCACAGACCGAAAGTTCTCGATTGCCGCTCCTGCGCGTCCACGCGGAGTCAACTGATGCGGTCCATGGCTCGGTTCGCGTGGGCTTGGCCGTGCTGGAGGGGGCCGGGGGGAGAGTCCTTTGCCCGGAGCAATGCGTGGAGACTGCGATGCATCCCGAGCGGAGCGCTTGTGGGCGTACGTCGCCTTCGTGCTCGAGGATGGTGGCGACGAGAGCGTGAGCAGACCGTCCATACTCAGTGGCGAGTGTCTTCTCGCATTGCTGGGGCAGAATGAGAGCTTGTACCTGTTGATCTTCTCAGGTCGATCGCATATTTATAGGATGCGTGATTGATACCGTGGAGTATCAGATCCCAGCTCGCATGAACTTCAGTTCTCCATCGATTCTCCGCCTTCCAGCGCAATGAGCCTGACGAGCTTCCGCTGCATGAGAGTCGTGGTGCTCATCTTCCTCTGCGTCGCGCGCCTCGCCGTCATCGTGAAGGGGGATGGCCTGGGAGCAAGCAATGTACGTCAGCCAGACTAGCCATTGGTTGTCCGACGTGATCGACTCACTGTGGACGCCGTAGGAGTCCTCCATTTGCGTGCAGACCGAGCGCGAGATCCGCGCGCTGGTCGTAAACGAGGACCAAGCGAAGAACGGCGTGGAGGGCGGCGTGATCATCGCCAACGACTGCAAGAAGCTCGTGGCCGCCAACGTCATGGGCTACCGCACCGAGGAGGAGCAAAAGGCGTTGTGCGACAACTCGTGCTACCCCACCATCAACGAAAAGTACAAGACGCTGCTCGCGAACAACTGCTTCGCGAGCGCCGACGCAGACGAAGCCGCGAGTGCCAACCTGCAGGCCGTGGCCTACCAACTCGCATGCCAGACCACAGTCGCCGGCAAATACTGCAGTACGTACCATATCGACTGCATCGCTTGCTCCTGGTGACTGACTTGTGTGTGTGTGTGTACGTGCTGGCAGTTCCGATGCTCGCCACGCTCATCGCGAACGCCGGCACCAAGTACGATCTGTGCTCGGATATCATCAAAGACATGGGCTGCTGCTTCCAGAGCTACAAGCAGTACGTGCAGGTCGGCACGCCCACGAGCATCAAGTCGCTCGCCACCATCCAAGAAACGTGCACCAAGAGCGGCGTGTCTGGGCTCGACGCCGTGTGTCCTTGTGGCCCCGGCAACATCTACAACAAGTACGCGTTCAACAGCACCACGATCTGCTCCTCGGCGCCGACACGCGTGGGGACAATGGCAATGGTCCTGACGACCGTGGTGACCATGACGGCAGTGTGGCTTGGAGTTTGAGGCATCTAGTATTACGTACCCCTCGAAATAACCAGCGAAAGCGTCACACTACTCTCTCGTCTCTCTCACTCACTCTCTCCCATCCACTCAGGCGTCTTCCATGATCGCGTCGCCGTCCTCGCCTTCCTTCTTGAGGGCTTCCAGGCCGCTCGACGCGATACGCTCTTGCATGTACGTCACGTAGTCGTCGATGAGCACGGGCCACGCGCCGTTCTCGTCAAAGTTGCTCAGGTCCTCGTTGACTTGGCTGCCAAACTCGAGCACTTGCATCCACAAGTCTTTCGAGACCGAGTTACGGCAGTGCGTTTTGACGAACCGTAACCAGTGCGGCAGCAGCGGGAAGTACCCAGGCAGCAAAATCTCCCACAGCCCCAGCGCGATCTCCAACGCCAAGCTCTTCTGCGACGGGTCCTTGGCGTACGTGAACGAGTACTAAACCACCACACCACACTTTATCAGATCTTGCAGCCCACAGAGATAGTCCAGACCGCCACGCACCGAATAAATATTGGAGAAGTCGTCTCGCGTCAAGAGCATTGCCCGCAGCGTCGGCAGCTTCTTCTTGAGCGCGTCGATGGTGCCGCAATTCAGCTTCTCGAGCCCGCGCAGAAACTCCTCGCGCGTGTACACGCACATGGCGTCGGCGTCCATGTAGTAGCTGAGCACGAGCACCACGGGGTCCTGCGGGTCGATGCCCAGCTGCTCGCAGAAGGCCTCGATGCCGTCGTCCGTGATCGTGTCCGGCTCCTCCGGGTCTACATAGCACCATTGTTTCCACCCATCAGTCAGGAATACCCTTCTGAAGCTTTCCGAGGCGCGCCTTTCTCACCTTGGAACTGGTCGAAGAGCTTGTTAATCGCAGCGTGGATCGGCTTCTCCTGCTGCTTGTGCTTCTTTGCGTTATGCGGCGACGAGTCGTCCATCTGATCAAGCGCAACAGCACATTCAGTCCCTTTCCATCAGAGTTACCCTTGCGTTACGGGGGTCTCGCGACGTACGTCCGCCTGCGCGCCTCGCTTCTTGTTGGTGGGAGTGGACGCGCGACTACCCTTGCTCTCCTTCAGGTACGCTGGGTGGCTCTGCAGGCGCTCCACGATCTCGGCCTTGCGTCCACCAGTCTTGATGCCTGTGGACCCCAATGTTCAACCGCACATTGTGGCGCATCCACGGCGTTCTATTAGCCGCGGCTTCGCCAGACACATACACAGAGGAACGCTCTACCACGTACCGAACTTCTTGCACATCTCCGTGAGCTCCTTCACGCGCATACTGTGGAGATCCATGTCGCTCGCCATCCAAATCCTCGCCCTCAATTTCCTTTTCCAGCGCCAATCCACATGCAGTTGGCTGCATGTTTCGCGCCACACTATCCCTCCTAAATACGTTTTCGTACTTTAAACGGCAACAACAATACATTTTTAGACCATCACTCATGATCAGTGAACCATCATTCTTTGAAAATCAGCGTCTTGCTGACGCGAGAAGATCCAAAGCCATGTGGCAGCCGTCGCTGTGGATGGCGGCGCCCTCCAGCTGGGGGCGCGGCGCATGTGACGCCCCGTGGCGTGGGCGTCATGCGAGCCGCCTCTTACGACGTGCCCTATGAATACGCACGACGAGGAAGCTGGTGATTATGCAGTCAGCGCCACCTCGTCTTGATACGTCAGTGCGGAGATTGGCCACTGTGCCCGAAACTGACTGGAAATGGGGATTCGTCGGCCTGAGCCATCGCTAGCGAGATCTTCCAGCGGCTTCACGTCGCTGCCTAAATGGACGCGTCAGGTGTCTCTACCAACGGCGTTCAAGCGCCAGGATTCCAGCGCGCCGACGATTTATTCAGATGTAGACAACCACGAGGAATTGCCGCATGAGAAAGACGGCGCCTTCAGTGGATGGGTGTACGTGGCGGAGCTGCCGCACAAAAAGCGCGCAAAGAAGAAGAGCTCGGTGAAGAAGATCGACTTCCAGTTGCGGTTCTGTCGACTTGATGAGGTCGTATGCGCGTTCTTCGCGTCGGAACGAGACGCGTGCGTCGGCCAGGAGCTCCGCCAGCACGTGGTGATTAGTGTCGAGTGTCTGCCGGAACGCAACAAGACGTTTGTCGTCACAGACTACGAAGACCGACAGCTCGTGCTTCACACGACGATGGAAGGCGACTTTGACGAGTGGTTCGAGGTGTTCTCGTCCGCGATTCGGTCCACACAAGTCGCGAAAGTGGCGGCTCCGTTGGCTGCAAGGCGAGCGAGAAACCTGACGCTTCCTGACACTCGTAGCATGCGGCCGACAGAGCTGCGTATGCGGTCGCTCACAGAGCCGCCAAACTTCCTACGTGACTCCGTGATGGACCAGCGACTGTACCCGCGAGCAACCAGCGTGTGGTTGTATCTGAAGAACCCGTGGTGGCGTCGGAAAAAGCACTCGCGATGCTACTTCGTGCTGATGGGACGCACACTGAGCTGCTTCAGTGTGAACAAGGAAGGCCAACTCGCCCAGTTCACCGCCCAAGTGCTGGGCTGCCGATACGATCACGGTTGCGAAGCCGACATCTTTGTGGACTCGGGACGCACGGTGCACGTGCGATCGCCGGAAGGGCGTCAACAGGATCTGAGCTCCTTCGTCGAGCGCATCAGTGTTGCCGTCTCGCGAGACTCGGCGTCACATTCACATGAGCGGCATCCACCAATGAGGGGAGGCTTCGTCTGAGTGTGAGTGATGAATCAAGATCGTGGCTTCAAAGACCCACGGGCTAAATCCATTCGTGCGAATTGACACAAAACAAAAGGGCTATCGATCCTACCACGCACACGTCTCTCCGTTTTTTCTCTCTCGCTGTGTTTCCATTCTCCTCGTCTCTGTGTCTGTCACCATCCATGGCACCTCGGCTGCGTCGTGGCCGTCTTACACGGCCAGCACGCCGCTGTCCGTGCTCTCGGCTCCCTCGACTATCCGCACGTCGACGACACGGAAGCCGTCGAAGAACTCCTTGTAGCTCACGACGCCGTCCTTGTTGCTGTCTAGGTGATCCAGTAGCGCTTCGATCTGTTCTTCGGTCAGTGGCGAGTTGAGCACGGCGTTGAACGCCGACATCCCGGCACGGAACTCCTCCTTGGTGATGTAGCCCGAGTTGTTGGCGTCGAACATGCGGAACGCGTTGCGGATGTGGATGCGGTGCTGGTAGAACACGTTCGACACCTGCTGCAGCACGGCGTGCTGCCACGTGAGATCGTCGCCCTTCTCCAGGATGGCCTTCTCCTTGGCATCCTGGATGCTGAACGCCGTCACGAACTCCTTGTAGTCGATCGAGTGGCCGCCGTCCGTGTCCACGGCCGTCATGATGCGGTCCATGAGCTCCGGCGCAAACTCGAAGCCGAGCTGCTTCACCGCGGCGTCAAACTCCTCACGCTGCAGCACCCCGTCCTGGTTCGTGTCGAAGTGGAAGAAGTGGAAATGCAGCGAGCCTTCGCGAGAAAACAGCGCGCGGCCGATCTGCAGCAGAGCGTCCATGGTCTCGACGTCCACATTCGTGGCTGGTGCGCGCGTGAAGCTCTGGTCTTCGCGGCTCGAGTACCGACGGATCATCGCACCGGCAGGGCGGCCGTCCACAGACGAAGGGCTCGGCGGTGGCACACCAGACGCCGGCGACAGCGGCATGGAGCCCCCGTCCGCACCGCTGGTGGCCCGCGAGCGAGGGCTCGACGGTGCCTGGCGCAAGTCCGTGAAGATCACTTCGAAACGCTGCGCGAACTCACTGAAGTCGATGCGGCCATCGTCGTTCGTGTCGGCCGTGCGCATGAGCTCAAAGATCTGCGAGTCCGAGAGACCCGTGTCCATCTTCTTGAGCGTCGACATGAACTCCTCGTACTCGATGAATCCGTTCTGGTCGGCGTCGAAGATCTTGAACGCCTGCTCGAGGTCACCAGCGCCCATAGCACGGTACAACTTCTTGCAGATCACCGCGATCATGCTTTCCTGCCAGCCACTCTGGTCCACGATGTCGTTTTCGATTCGGTAGCGAGCCAGGAACCGCGAGTAGTTGATCGTGCCCGTCGTCTCGTCGGCATCGGCGAGCTTTGGCTGGTAGATCAAAAACGGCAAGTCGAGCTGCAGCACGGACTTGAGCGCGTCGACCCAGACCAGGCGCGACACGTGGCCATTGTGCTCCTGGTCGTGCTGCGTGAAGTACCAAAACAGCGACGGACGGTGGTCGCAGATCCGCTCGGCAATCATGCGCAGCGTGTCGTCTTCCAGCGCCTCCTGCATCTCCGAGACCTTGAAGTTGCTTTCGTCGATCGCGTGCGCGTAGAACTGCTGGATCTCGGGCTGCAGATCTGGGCCGAGCGTGAGGAACGCGCCCTTGTTCATCTGCGTGCCACAGTATCGCGAGGCCGAGAACAGCGTGATCAGGCGACCGCCGTGGAGGATCTCAAAGCCCTCGGGCACACACTCGTGCGAGCGGATCACCAACGCGATGCGGTTCACGAGGCAGAAGTTGTTGGTCACGTCGACGCCAAACTCGACACCGGCGCCACGCTCCGACGGCTGGCGCGTCGAGATCGGACGCGGGTCACTCCACAGCATGTCCTCGTAGATCTTGTCTTCAAAGCCCGTCTGGTGAAGCGGCGGCTCGCGCTTGCGAGCGATGGCCTTGAGATGCGCGAGCGTCACGTTGTCTCGCGAGAAGAGACCGCCGTGGACCACGAAGATCTTGGACTGCAGCACGGCACACAGCGGGATCGCCTCGAACAGCGACTGGAAGCGCTCGAACAAGTGGGCCGGACGCTCCGGGTCGTTCTCCAGCACCCCCGAATACTTGGTCCAGATCTCGTCCTCGAAGCCCATCCACGAGTTCTGGTTCCGCGACTCGTGGTTGCCGCGGTTCAGGTACACGCCCTCCGGGTACACGAGCTTGAAGCAGAGCAGCGTCATGAGCACCTCGGTGCCGTAGAGGCCGCGGTCCACAAAGTCGCCGTTGAACAGGTACTTGTTGGTCGTCGTGGGCAGTCCGTTGATCGAGAAAATGGAAAACAGGTCCTGCAACTGGCCGTGGAGATCGCCCACGACCGTGAGCTTCTCGCCTTCCTTGAGGCTGATCTCCTGCAGCGTCGGCAGCGGCGACAGCACGCGGATACTCTCCTTGAGCACCTCCAGCACGTATCGGTGGTGCAGCACTTCGCCCTTCTTGAAGTGCTCCAGCATCTCCAGCACATTCGCGAGCTTGAGCGGCCACGCCAAGTGCGGGCCCTTGTAGTCCGGAGCGATGTCAATGCTGGCGATCTTCATCTCCGAGTCCGTGCGGTTCAACTGCCGTCCATTGGTAGGCAAAACGCGAGCCAATTCGTCAGTCAAAACAACGCCTAGGAATCGGTAACAAACGCGAACGCACCTTGCGGCTGGAGAGCTTGGCGAGCGTGTGCTCCGCCGACTTGAACTTCTCCGAGCGCTTGAGGTTGAGCTGCTCCTGGTTGTTGTCCAGCAGGTTCCACGCGTACGAGAACACGAACGTACGGAACTACAGAGAGAGACACACACACAAACGCGCATAATACTGTGAGGATCTGCGGGCCGGGCGCACGTGCCACGAGCAGCTACGCACCTTCTGGACGGCGCGGAACTTGCGCCAAATGCTCTGGATCGTACACGCCGCCGCATCCTTCTCCGAGAAGCGCTACACCACACAGAGAGAGAGAGACAAGAGTCCACGTCAATACTGCGCTGTGGGAAATACCCCTCCGCAGGAGCAGCTCAGATCGTACGCTCAGGTTCTCCTCACGCACGAACAGCCCGTGGTTGGGCTTGCACTGGAAGAGCCGCTTGCCCTCCAGCTCGCCGTCGTTCTCGCCGGCCGCGCGGTCCAGCTCCACGCCGATGGTCGCGCTGCGGCGGTCGGGCACATAGCGGATGGTCTACGAGGATCCGATCCATATGCATCCATGTGAGTTACACCAACGTATCCTTTTCTCCCGGAGTACCCCAAAACGTACCCCCGCGTACTTGCCGAACACGAGCACGCGCGCGCCGGCCTCGACGCTGAATCCTTCGTGGTCCACGTCCATGGGGTCGTCCATTGGCTGCAAGGCGTTCAGGAATCCACACGGAGAAGGCTGCAGGATTGTGGGTGGCGGCTTCTTCCCCACGAGCGAAAATGCGCGTGCCCCTCGTCCGCCAAAGGAGCCCGAGAAGTCAAAAAGTCAGCGGATGTCGCACGAAGGTAACCCACAGGGTGGCCAACTCAGTTCAAGCGTTAGCAACTGGTTACGCGGCGGTTCGTATCGGTTTCCAACACATTTTTTTGAAAATGGACAGAAAGAGCCTTCACAATTCGCGCTCAAAACGCTTGTCGAATATGCGCGAGGCGTTCGAAGCTGTTGCCGAGTTTCTCGCGCACCACGGCGGTCTGGACGAATATGACGGTAAGTTTGCATCAGCGAGATCCGTCGCTATCCGTACATATATTTGGTGTATGTGCTTACGCTCTCTTTCCCCACTGAAAATGCAGCCGTGCTCAAGACCATGCAGCACAAAGGGTGGTCGCTGGACGATGACCACGCTGCGCGGTGGCGCGCGCTGTTCGCTGTGCTGAGGGCGGAGCTGTCCGACACGGGCTACAGCCTCAACTACGTGTTCATCTTCGAGCGACTGCTGCAGCTGGTGCGTCGAGGCGCCAATGTTGGTATCCACTCCTTGCTTGCTAACACACACGTGTGCGTTCGTGCGCTCTGTCAGTATGTGCGCATCCCACAGGCCATGTGTCGCGAGGTCTTCGCATCGAAGCTGGTGTTCCACGTACGTTGCCATCTTGTCTCTCACTGTGTGCGTCTCTATGAGAGAGTGGGCTGACGCAGAGACTGGTGCCTGCAGATCATCGTGGAGCGCTTCGCGACGGCCTATGAGAACTACGACGCCGAGGTGTTCAAGCTCGAGAGCGACGTGCTGTGCCACACGGAGAACATCTACGCGATGTGCGCGCTGGTGCGCGACAAGCTCTACAACGGCGACGAATCCTCGCCGCTCGGCACGTTCCTGCGTGGCTTCCTCGACCTCTTTGACCAGGATGAGCCCAAGGTACGTACGATACGGAAATGCCCTGACACAGGCAGAGGTTGAGAGTCACTGACTCCAGGGCTTGTAGGCGGCCTGGGAGGCCTTCCGTGAGCGCCACCAGCTTCCGGAGAGCGTGTTCCGTCGGGATATGAAGCGTGTCTTGTGGCGCATGGAGGACCAAGTCTTCGGCTTGACGCAAATCGAGGAGACGTTTGGCTCGGAGTCCAAGCCCACCGAGAAGCGGTGCGTTATTTCGCGTGTCTAGCTCGATGGCTGTCAGCATAGTGGACTGAGCGGGCCTCTGTAGTGTGGTCGTGCCTCGTAGGATACTGGAGAGCGTGTTCACTGGCTCGAGCAGCGAGTGGAGTGAGCTGGCGACTGTTGTTACAGTCAAGGGCCTGACAACGGAGACGCCCGACCAAGCCGAGCGACGACGTGAGAGCTTGCCAGGAGGCCGCGTACCACCGCAGCTGCAGGGCCAAGGCATGAACGAAGTCGTCGGGGAGACGCCACCGGACCAAGAAGAGCGTGTCTGGTCTGCGCGTCTGCCGATCGCAACACCTGGAGAGTCGGACTCGTCGGGTGAGGAGAACGCCGAGGCGGCTATCGACGCGGCCGTGCGGAAGGAGAAGCCGACGCAGAAGTCGCCAGGAATCGCGAAGAAGTCCCAGCAGCGCATGACTGACGGGCCTCGTGCGTCTTCTGTCGATCGAACGCCTGAGCCAGAACCTGCTCCTGCGCCAGCGCGGCCAACCCAGCGACCTCCACCACGAGAGGAGCCACAGCAGCAAAAGCCACGCGCTGCAACGACCAAGCGAGCCCGAGAGGAAGAGGTGGAAGAGATCGACGACGACGCTGGTGACGTCACCCACAACGAAGACGATGACGACTTTCTGGACGCGGAGATCCCCGCCCAGCCGAAGCGCCGCAAGCGTCGAAAGCTCTGGTCCGACGAGGAGGTGAACGCTGTCATCAAGGGCGTCAAGAAGTACGGCGGCCAGTGGCTGGCCATCAAGCAGACGTACAAGGACGTGCTGCGGAACCGTTCGAACGTGGACATTAAGGACAAGTACCGCAACCTGGTCAAGGCCAAGAAGATCCCTCCGATTCGCTACGATGACTAGCTGCGCGCACTGTCCGCTTGCCTGGGCGTTAGGTCAGTTTGTACACATCCATTCCATCCACTCGTGTGTCCTGACGTGTATGGTTGTTTGTGGTTTTATTTGGTGGTGGTGGTGGTGGTGCGCTTCTTACACGAAACAAACTGCATCTTCCGGTTGATTTCCTCCTTCGCGAACGCCATCTTCTGTCGAAAGCTCCGCATTTTCTTTTCTTCTCCGACGACGAGCGGCAAAGCGGTTGATATAAAAAACTACTACAGTCGACGACCCGAACACACTTGCATCTCCTCTCTTCGTTTCTGCCTTCATCTTCGTCGTGAGTTTTGGTGTCGTGCTTAGCCGCGGCCGACCGAGCCCATGGAGCCCATCGAGCCCATCGAGTTGAGGTCGTTGGGCGTGTTGTACGTGAAGCCCTGGAAGGTCATGGATGGTCGCGACGCGTCCGAGGCGCGCAGCGAGCCCATGGCCGTGGCCGACTCGACACTGTTGATCTGCATGCGCGTGAACTCGCTCTCAAAGTTCTTCGGCTCGTCCGGGTTGGTCATCGAGTCGCACGGGTTGAACGGCGGACGGATCTTGCGGTCGTACAGGTCCTGCCAGTTGATGCCGCGGAAAAACTCGTGGTTCTTGACATCGTCGGCGCTTCGCGAGCCGAGACGCTCCACCGGATTCCGGTTCAGCAGCCCGCTGATGAGGCTCTGTGCCGCCGGTCCGACTTCCTCCGGGAACGTGAGCGGCGCGTTGCGCACGCGGTCGAACAGCTTCTGGCGGTTGCGCGTGTACCATGGCGGAAGCCCCGTGAGCATCTCGTACAGCACCATGCCGAGCGCCCACCAGTCGACGGCCGTGCCGTGGCCCGTGCGGTCCAGGATCTCAGGCGGCAAGTACTCTGGCGTGCCGCACATCGAGTTGGTGCCCTCGGCGCCGTCCGTGATGCCTTCCTTGGCGAGGCCAAAGTCGGCCAGCAGCACGTGGCCCCGGTCGTCGAACAGGATGTTCTCCGGCTTGAGGTCGCGGTACACGACGCCGAGCTCGTGGAGGTGCTCGAGCGCGAGCGTGATCTCGGCGGCGTAGAACTTGGCCATGGGCTCCTCGAATTTCTCCATGCGGGACAAGTGGAAAAAGAGCTCTCCGCCCGGGCAGTAGTCGAGCACGAAGTAGAGCTTCTGCGAGGTCTGGAACGCGTAGTGCAGGTGCACGATGAACGGGTGCTTGGCGCGGCCCAGCACGCGGCGCTCCGTGCGCGTGTGCTCGACCTGGTTGCGGCGCTTCACGTTCGACTTGTTGAGCGACTTCATGGCGAACAGCTTCTTCGACTCCTTCTTGCGCACGAGCGTCACCTTGCCGTACGAGCCCTTGCCGATGACCTTGAGCAGCTCGAAGTCGTCCAGCGACGTCTTGGGCGTGTTGTACAGCGCCTCCGTCGTGCTCGAGTTGCTGCTGGGCGCCTCCGGCACATTCTCCGTGCCGTTCGAGGAGCTCGTGGTGGACGAGGTCTCGTACTTTTCACGGTCCAGCGGTTGTTTCTGGATAAAATCCGGAGATTAGCATCGCCATCCAGAGGGGTCTAAAAGTCGGACGAACGAACGAACAAGTACGTACGTTGGCGAGCAGGAATTCCTTGTAGTGCTCCGAGCGGCGTGGGTCCGGGAACGGCGACGATGGGTCCCACGAACACAGCAGATGCAGCCAAAAGGTCAGCTCCTGCTGGCGCTTCTCGATGAACTCCTTGTTGAACGAGCCCAAGAACTTCTTGGGTGGCAGCGCGGGACACTTGTGTCCATCCGCCACGAGCTACAGATGCGAACACACACACGCAGAGGGGAGAGAGAGAGAGAGTTGGAGGTGAGCACTTCCGAGAGAGGGTCGTCAGGAGGCGGCGGCAGTACGTACGCGATCGTGGAAGTCCTTGAACTCATGGTAGCGGTGGTGGACAACATACATGGCGTTATCGACCTGCACTTGCAGGTGGTACACCGTAGTCTTGGACCCATTGTGGCTGATGTTCTCGTGGCCGATGATGCCCATGAACTTGGGCCCCTTGGCCTCGTCCCCCTTGGTGCTCATGGTCGTCGGCGTCCAGGTTTCGATTCCGTCCGACGTCTAACGAGGTGGTTATCCTCTTGCCGAACCTCGTAGGATAGTCTGGAAGCCGGAACGTGAATGAATGAACGGAGTTTGGTCGCTCCTCCGTTGCTTTGGTTAGATCGTTCTCCTCCGCCTCTCTCGCTCGTCGGGGGAGAACTGCCTTCTGTTCCGCTCTTTCGTCCTCAACTCTCCGCTCCGCCTCCTCCGTGCTGGGGTCGTTTGCTGCTCTCTCTCGCGCTCCGTTCCGTCTGTGGCTCTGACGTCCGTCGATCAGATGTTTTCGAGCGCCAGCAGCCTGGGTCGGTAGTCTGCCGCGAGGAATCCGAGGGCGAACCCCACCACATGCGGGGCGCATCAGCCCTTTTCCGGATTACAGGATTATCCGGATGATAGACGGGGTGGGGGTAGGGTCATTTTAACTGCAATTTCTTGCAGTGCCTCAGCTGTGGCATGGCGTAAAAGTCCCTTCTAGGTCGACAAAACTGACGATGGGGCGATGTTTACGTGTGGACCACACTACCGCACACGGCCAACAGACCGCATTGAGGTTCGGTGTCGTTAGTTTGGGATCTTCTGATTTCTCTGGATTCGGAACCGTTGAAACGACGCGTTTGACTCGAGAAGAGCTGGCTCCAAAACAAAGAAAGGAACCAGAAACGAAAATCGAACTCGCCAGCAGCAACGGCGTCAGTAGTCTGTCAGTCGGTGGCTTGAAGATTTTTAGGACGATTCCTGACCTCGATCTAGAGACACTCACCGGTCATTCATGTCTCTAGATGGCTCGTGCCACCACCAAAGACATTTTTAGGTTGGTACCGTAAATTCGAGAGTCTAAATTCAGAACCTGAGTGAGTGAGGAGTCCACCACAAGAAGCCATCGTAAACGGAGACACAACATCTCTGCTTCGCATCTCGCTGTGATTGCGGCGCGCGCAGCCGACACCCGAGCAAAGCTCACGCTTCGGGCCCGTCATCCGCATCCATTCCCAGATCTGCCTGTGACCCGCGTGTTCGAGTCTGCACCGCTTCCATCAAGCAAAGCCGACGAGCAAGTGCACACACCAACGCGGTTAGACTTTAGACGAGTGGCGTCTAACCCATCCCGACCGGCCCTCCCATCGAAGAGCTCTTGTTAATTCGATCGCGCGCGTCACAGATCCCTCCCTCCATGTACACACGGCTCGCAAGCAACCGCATCTCGACGGACTCGACGCGACTGTCCCACACGTCCATGCAGCCCTCCAGCAGCAGCGGCCCCCTGGCCGGCGGCCTGGGCATGCGCAACGGCTTCTTCGTGGACGCCCACGGACGCGTGCAGCTTCTCCGCGGCGTGAACCTCGGCGGCACCTCCAAGCTGCCGCACGACTACAAACACGTGGACCCGCTGCCGTACGACCGCGCCAAGTTCTTCGACGGCGCAGCGTCCGTGTCGTTTGTCAACCGCCCGTTCCCGTTGGACGAGGCCGACGTTCACTTTGCTCGCCTTCGAAGGTGGGGGCTCACGTTCCTGCGGGTGATCGTGACGTGGGAAGCCATCGAGCATGAAGGACCAGGCATCTACGACGAGGAGTACTTGCGCTACATGCGCCTGTTGATGGAGAAGGCTGCGGCGTACGGCATGCAGATCTACATCGACCCGCACCAGGACGTGTGGTCGCGATGGACGGGCGGAGATGGTGCCCCCATGTGGACACTCGAGGCTGTTGGCTTGGAGCCACGCCATTTTGAAGCAACAAAGGCGGCGCTCTGCGTGGAAACTGCGACGGGCGACGTGACAGACTACCCGAAGATGATCTGGCCGACCAACTATTTCAAGTTTGCGTGTGCGACCATGTTCACGCTTTTCTGGGGCGGTAAGAAGTTCGCGCCTTCGTGCCATGTCAATGGCGTGCAGGTGCAAGAGTATCTCCAGTCGCACTACTTGAACGCCATGGCGGAACTCGCCACTGCGCTCGCTGGACTCAAGAATATTGTCGGCTTCGGCACGATGAACGAGCCTTCGCTGGGCTTCTTAGGCTCCGATAACCTGGGCGTTGCCTACAGCAAGACAGAACTCAAGTACGGACTCGCGCCGTCGCCGTTCCAGGCGATGTGCCTAGCTGACGGCATCCCACAGACGGTGGGGAGTTGGTCCAATGGAGCTATGCAGCATGTCTTCGGCCGACCGGACAAGATGGTCAAGGTCGATCCACAAGGAGTTCGCGCGTGGAAGCAAGGCCACCGCTGCATCTGGCAGGACGAGGGTGTATGGAAGGTGGACGCGCAGGGTAAGCCGCAGCTACTGAAGCCAGACTACTTTACCGGCGTGCAGTTTGGCAAGGATCTCTACGTGCCGTTCGCTCAGGTATGGACTGTGGTGATGAACTGGTGGTTGTAACAGGGCTGCAGCTGACTTGGTTGATGTGGTTTTCATAGAAATTCGCTGAGAAGATCCGATCGATTCTGCCAAACACCATGCTCTTCGTCGAGCTGCCGCCACTCGAGTTTTTTGCCATCGAGTTCCCTGAGATCACCAACAAAATGATTTCGCGGGCCGTCAACGCGACACACTGGTACGACGGACCGACGCTGTTCCTGCAGAAGTGGATCCCGTGGTTCTCGGCGGATCCATTGACCAAGATCCCAGTATTCGGTCGCGCGGCTGTGCGTCGGCTGCACGAACGCCAGCTCCGCCACATTCGTGATCTCGGTCGCGTGCAGATGCACAATGCGCCGACGCTGATTGGCGAGACGGGCATTCCGTTCAACTTGAACAGCGCAAAGGCCTACCGCACAGGCGACTACAGCGCACAGGAGGACGCGCTCGACCACACGATCACGTGTCTTGAGGCCAACTTGCTCTCGTACACGCTATGGTGTTACTCCTCGACCAACAGCCACCAGTACGGCGATCTGTGGAACTTGGAAGACCTGAGTATTGTCAGTGACAACCACATCCAGCAAGCCCCAGCGAAAACAGTGGGAACTAGCACAGACGACGCGGCCGCTCGAGCTCTTCTGGCTTTCGCTCGGCCCCACGCGAGCAAAATTGCCGGTGTTCCGACGAAGTCGACCTACATGCTTCAGCGCCGTCGCTACGAACTCGACTTCGCAACAGACGTCATGAAAATGGCCGAGCACATCATCGAACCGACCGAGATCCACGTGCCGCACTGCCAGTACCCCATGGGATTCAAGGTCCTGGTGTCCAGTGGCAAGTTCGAAGTCCAGAGCCACGACGAGTGGGACACCGTGTTGTTCTACCACGATGAAAAGGCCAAGACCCACCAACTCGTGATCGTCAGCAACGACCCGCAAGTGGAGAAGCAGTTCAAGCGGCAGCAACTGGTCCACTACGGCATGCTCTTCGGTGGACTCGTGCTGGCCGTGCTCATTATATGCCTAGCCGCCAAGTAGGCGGCGTGTACACTTACGGAAGACGATCGTATTGGATGCTAGGTATTTTTTATTGGATTTGCTAACTTAAAACTGTGTCGAACTCAGTAAAACACGAAAAACACAATGTTCCTTGCTACGACTATCACAAGTCGTCGTCAACGCCATCATCGTCGTTGTCCTCGTCCTCGTCCTCGACGAACCACTCGCCGTGGGACAGTGAGCCGGCAAGCTGCGGGCCAGCAGCCTCGCCGTCACCCGACATGTCCATGTCACTGTCCTCAGCAGAGCTGCTCACGTCGGCTTCGTCACTGCTGTCGATCTCTTGGAACCTCCACGCGTTGTCGTAGGTGCTGCCACTGGCAGCCGCGCCGCCGTTGCCAAGGCCAAGCATTGAACGCCCGTTGGGTCGGTCCAGCGTCCCCTGGCGTTTCTTCTTGCGGTTGTGTCTCGCGCGTAAATCTTCGATTTGCTCTGGAGTGAAGAGCGAGTAGGGAAACTCGAGGCTCGTGGGTCCTGGCTGGAAGAGCACGAGCTCGTCGCCTCGAGGGCTCGCAGTCCCAGGGCCTTCGCTCCGTGACCTGTAGGAAGAGGCAAGAAATGGTCAGGAACCATCATCGAAACCCATTCACCGCACGTACGTACGATCGTTCGGCCGCCATCGTCACGTAGTGGCGGAACATGCGCTCCATCGGCCGGTGGCGTGCGCCCGCACCGTTGAAGAACATGCCCTTCACGTCGGGTACGTTTCCGAAGACCTTGAGGCCTTGTGCATCCTGCGGAACGTTCTCGTCCGCCTCGTCGGCATCCTCAAGATCGGCGTCTTCCCCTCCACTAGGCGCTGCAGCACTGCCCTCCATCTCCACATCAGCACTCGCTGGGACAGGCGGTGACGGAGCTCGTTGCTGCGCGAGAGCCGCAGCCTTCGCCTTCGCCGCTGCGGCGCGTTGCTGCTGCGCCACCATTTGTGCCGCAAACACGTGGTTCCACGCCTGGCGACACGCCGCCGCCGCTGCAGCACCGCTGGACTTCTTCACGTTGGCAGACGCCGTCTTGTCGCCGTCCGAAGGCTGCAGACACAGCTCCTCGAGTTGTTCGGCAAGCGTGCGCTGTCGCTTGCGGCTCGATAAGTGGGCCGTGCCGTCCACGTCCAGCTGCACAGCAACGCCACTGCTGCCTGCAAATGCCGTGCCGTTGTAGTCAAGTCGAGTACCGTGCTGTTGGAAGTAGTTGTACGAGTTCTGGCGCAGGACCTCCGAGTCTAGCTCTTCGATCTCGATGGCTGCAGCCCCGTTTTCTTCGCGACCGCGACGCACACCGCGCCGACGACGCACAGGATGCACAGCGGCGATCGCGGGGCTGCTGCTCTGGCTGCTAGCGTGGCTGGAACGCGCCATATTCGTGCGTGCGCGAGGATCCATGAGGTCGCGTCTTTCTTGGCGGGAGGTCGTCTCTCTCTTTCTGTCTTGGCGCCGTGCACTCAGATTCGTTGGAACGAGGGACGACAGAGTGATGGTCCGTGGCATTGATCTGGGTCAAAACCTCGGTATAGTGACTGTAAAGTCGCCTCAAGTGGCGTGTACCACATAAATTTGCACTGTGAGGCAAAGCTTCCCGACGTGCAGCGCCAAGTTGCAAATGCAATCGGAGCGGAAAATGACGATCGAGACGCCGCCGTTCAGGCCATCGGATGGACATGTATGATGCATGACAAGTGCATTCATAGTATTCATGATATTCTTCTGATGCGGACGAATCTAATGGTATGCCGGTTGTGTCCTGAAGCTTCGCAGGCGCTACGTGGCGCTGCTTCAAGGTGACCCGGTGATCGGTAAGTCCTGGCGCTACGGGGACGCAACCATCCACGCGCTAATCAGGGCGATGTACGCGGCTGCAGATGACCACAACCACGTGATTGAAGGGAGCTACGAGCGCTGGCGTGAGCTCAAGCGCATGGTGATCGTGTACGGCCTCCCGCGCGACGAAGGCGCCACTGCCACGAGTCCAGCGGAGCCACTTCAAGGCGGGCACGTGGACGACGCCATGGAGGAGGAGTGCTCGCTTCGAGGCCGCATCTGGAAGGCGTTTCTTGGCGTGGAAGCCAGCGACATCGATCACGCCAAGTACAAGCAGCTCATCGAGCGAGGCGCGTCCCATTACGACGCCGACATCCGCAACGATACGTTCCGGTGCGTGACGTCACCCTGCCCACACTGGCTGGGTTGGGTTCATATTGACAGTTAGATTGGCTGCTTCTGTAGAACATTCCGAGGTGATGCGAAGTTTGCGTTACGCGTGCCGGAACACAAGCTCGTGAGACTGCTCAACGCCTTTTTCAACGAAGTGGTATGCTCCGTGCCAGTGAAGGCTGACGTCGCTTGTGTGGCCTCGCTGACTGACCATACCGATGCCTTTGCTTCAGGGCTCCTGCTCATCAGACGCTGGTCAACTGTCTGAGTTTCCAGACTACGTTCGGTGCGTTTCCTCCTTTTCAGCTACTTGTTGTAGTGATCGGCTGACCGTGGCGCCCTGTTCCCAGATACGTGCAAGGGATGAATGTGCTGTGCGCACCGCTCCTGTACGCTATGCCCGAGGAGGACGCGTACCAGACCTTCTGTCAGCTCATCCTGAAGCACTGCCCCAAGTATATGGCGCCTCAACTCCGTGGCGTGGAGCACGGCTGCATCTTGGTGGATCAGTGCCTCGAAGTCGTACGTTGTCTCTGACTCCGCGTGCTTTAATCCTGTTTGTTTGCTGACGCGGATCGTCCTTTGTAGCTCGATCCAGAGCTCCATCACCACCTTAGTTCGCGCGGCATCACTGCTCGGATCTACGCGCTGCCACTCATTCTGAGCATGTTCGCGTGTGTGCCACCTCTGCAAGAACTGCTTAGGGTCTGGGATGTGGTGAGTGCCAATGCGTAGCAGTGATCGTGTGCTGTGTATGAAGCTGACCTCGTCGTCGCAGCTCTTTGCAGTCGGAGTCCACTTCGTCGTCTTACTGGCTGTAGCCCACACAGTGCTGCTGAGAGAGCAGTTGCTGCAAAAGTCGGTTCTGCCCCCTTTGATTAATGCGTTGATCTCGTCGCTGACTTGGCTGGTGATGAATAGGGACATGGATCTGATGAAGATCTTGAGTTCACGATTTGCGCCGCCGCTGCAATCCGACCAACTCATCTCAGTCGCGCTTCAGGTACGCAAGCGGGGCATGAAAAAGGGGGCTTTTATTTCCACTCGCTGACACCACCACTGCAGCTCCTTCACCGCATTCCAGACGAACTGCTGTACGAGATCGCGAGACATCCGCTCGAGAGCCCCGAGCTGCCGAGCAGCCTTCCATTCAGCCAGGAAACAGTCGAAGGGATCAGGAAGCAAATGGCCAAACCCGAGAAGCTGAACGGCGTCACATCTCCTCCAAACAAAACCCACCACGCCAAGGCGCAGCAAGCTCACACACTCGTCCGCAGTGCCTCCGTCGGAGTCAACATCCACAAGACCGAGACCCCTCCGACGTCTGTAGCGAACCAGTACGTGCCCACTTTCTTTGGCATTCGTCCACCATGGAAGTTCTAGAGGAAGGCTGTCTCCGTATCTATTTATTCTCATGCATATCGCGATGCCTGCGTGTGAACTTTCCACTTGGTGCCTGAGTATTCACTTGCTTGTGAGGGGGGGGGGGGGGGGGGGGGGGGGGGGGGGGGGGGGGGGGGGGGGGG
>JAADXN010000019.1:0-74037 GCA_023337875.1 Pythium apleroticum | reverse complement strand
TATTTTCAGCCAATACCAAAGCTGATAGAGCCGGAAAACGAGTACCGTGGTGGAACAAAATGGCGACAATTAACTCACGGTACTCGTCATTTCGATGGCGACTGCCCTCCAACATTCCAGAAACAACATTCAGTGGTTCGAACCATAATCATGGCGCTCAGCGATTCCTACATCGTCCGTACTGTAGAGAATATGTGTGTGCCTCTTCGTGCTCCCAGTGGAGAGTGTGAAGCCACATGCAATCCATAGCGTACGAGACCCTTTTGTGGGTCACTTCAATTTGGGATGCACCACACCAATACTCCGTGATTCTTGCGTCAAGGAGTGGCGCACGCACTGATTTTTCAAATTTCACGTGTCATTTTCATGGCTGGCGTTCGTGGGTGCAGCGTGACGACATGTCCTTGAAGAAGGTGTGGCCATCAACACAGAACGTCATTCGTGACGCGAATATTTGAGATCGGCACAGCGAGGATCGGGTCCAACACCAACAACTGTGCTCCCAAGAGCCTGGGCCATGAGGAGCAACAAAACGTGAATATTGGCTACACATCTGCGCTGACCATCACCACCACTTTGGCTCCGTTACGTTTGTCGGCCACCGAGAACATTCTCGAGCCGAGAATCTCGAGAATCTCGACGTGAAGATGCGCCACTCTGGTGTTCTTCACGAGAACTTCTTCCAACGGAACAATCATCCGCGGCGTTCCGAGACGAAAACGATTGTTCTAACCGACTTTTTGATGATGCCAGAGCAACATCGTATTTTCCTATTAATCTCCGAATACTTCTGAAAGTTTTGCTTTCTCCTTTTTACGAAGTGTAAATACGCAACAGTCCTCTAATGCGTAAAATGCCACTCCACCGACTTTGGTTGGTTTCCAAGAGACGCCGAGCCAAGAGCTTCACGATTTCCAAGCGATCATTCCGAATCATCACAACGACATTGACCTGCGCGGCACCGGAGTGCGACCAGAGAACAGGAACAGCGCAGCGCTTCTGCTACATCTACGTGTGTGTGCCTGACTTGTGTGACGAGGGACTTCCGATGATACCTTATCTTTACGATTTGGAATTACCGTCCGACAAACAAAACCATGAGGATAAAAATTGGCTGTTTGCTGAGGAATCCCGACGACCCGATTGCGAGTGTGCAAACGACGGTCTCGAGAGAGGCGCGTCGTGGTGGAAAAGAGATGATGAATAGCTTTATATTCTGACACCTCTTGTATGAGTGTCTGTATGGCAAGGCGTGCAATGGGCTCCTTCTCACCGCGTGGGTTGGGGCTCGCGCGTCATGGCCTGAGGCGCGTTGAGCAGAATCATGCTTCGATTTCTGATCCTTTTCCATCCATTGTGAACGACATTCGTAGCTGTAGATTGGTCTTCCAAGGCGTTGTTCGATGATGAGAAAAACATCTCAATATCTATAACTTTCGTTCTTCCTAGCTAAATCATGCGGAGAACTCCTGATCTGAGAACAACTCGCCCATTCACATCACTTGAGTAGACTTTAAAGCGAGCCCATGGCGTTCGTGGCGCCCGAGCCTATCGTCCTCGTGCTAATAAGATGGCCATCAGGGCCTAATGGTGTTTTCGTGAAGCTCATGCCATTTCGATCACCCCAGCTGCGTAGGGTCCGCAAGCACGGCCACGGTGGAGATGGGAAAGTGTGGATCTATCCTGGCGGCATACCGTGGCTTGGACGTTGGCTGCGGGTCTGGAGCGTACGCGGCGATGAACGGTGACGCTGAGGACATCACAATCTGTGGCCCGACCGAGACGATTGTTGGCGGTTGGGCCTGTTCTCTTGCTGGAGGTTCTGTGGGCTGAGGTGGCTGAGGTGGCTCTGCTTCTGGATGGGAAAGCGCCATGTCCACCTGCTCCACGTGGTCGACAGGCTGTAGCTGGTCCGCGTCAGCACTGACTGGTGACTCCTCGCGCTTCGATTCTTCTTCAACAGGAAGCTGCCGCACTGTTCACAAGTGTCCTGTCAGTGGTGAACTGGTTGCATTCACCTTCATAGATCGACTCACAGTATGGATCCGTTGCAGCCTTGGCTTCTTCCGACAAACTGACGAAGCCAATTGACGTGCCGACAGTCGCTCGACAGGCCTCGGGGAGGCGGTGGAGTACGCCATGGCCGACCTCGGCACCTAGCACGCCGGGTCCGCCCCATTTGTCATTTGGAGAGATGCGGACAATGCGGACTTGGTCTTCTTCCGAGCTAAGGAGCGACAGAACCACAAAAGAAGTCAGTGCGAGACCACAAGGCGGATGCGAAGCCTTTAAAGCGACGCACCTGTAGACGTAGCACTGGAACGTGTCGTCCAGGGCATCCAAGATCTCGTCCTGGAGGTCGTCAGTGTCGCGGAAGACACGCTCCGGCGTGCCGAGCAGGTAGTCCGAGCCAGCGACAAGCCCAGCCTGGAAGGCGGGCGACTGCGGCGTCACGTCCAGCACGTGGAGCAACTGGTCCTCTGCGTGCTCGTACGAGTCGAAGCGGATCGTCACGCCCAGGAGGCCCTTGCCGGCCCACTGTCGGCTCGGTGTGAGCGTCAGGTCTACAGCAGCAACATCAATCAAATAAACAGGCGTTAGGCTGCAGACATCATAATCGTATCGCTGCGTCGAAAGGCTCACTTCGCGTGGTCTGTGATTTGATGTTGTACACGTCTAACTGCATGGGCTTTTCTTCGCTCTGTGCGATCAGCTCCATGAACGTCGAGTCTCTCGTGTCCTAACATCAATCACATATAGACCGCCGTTAGACGCTTCAACATCGATCAACAATTCTTCCGCATGCAGTCACATACCAGTCGAATGCCGTTGGCGGCCATGATGAAGTCGAAGAAGCTCACGAAGCCGACGCGCGATGCGGGCGATTGCTCCTGGATCCCCAACACGCGGAAGCCGCAAAACTCGGCGGCCGCATCGTCCAACGCGCGGTCTTCCTCGGTTGTGTGGTTCACGTAGCCGTATTTATCTCCGTCGTCATCGCTGAGGTCTGCCAGCGCTGCAGCCGCTGCCTCCAGCTCCACACTCGAGCTCTCGTTCCCCATGTCAGTTTGTCCGTTCACGCGTTCGATTGCCGAGAAGGATGCCACGTAGGGCACTCTTTCGAGATGAATGTCACTATCGGGCATCTTGTGGCTACCTGGTAGCCAGAATGCCTTCAACTGAGACCGTAAATGGACACTTTTTGGGATTCCTCGCTGTATATTACTCGTCCTCGTCGTCGTTCTCCTCGGCCTCCATCTTCTGGAGCATCTTGAGGATGGACTCAGCCGTAGCCTCGCTCTTGGGCACGCCACGGCCCAGGTAGTACATGTCAGCGAGGTTCTTCCACGCCTCCATCGAGTGCCTATCCGCCGCGGCCTGGTAGTACACGAACGCCTTCTCGAAGTCCTGCTTCACGCCCGTGCCGTTGTAGTACAAGGCTCCGAGACAGCAGTACGCGTCCGCATTGCCAGCCTCGCCGGCGGCCTCGTAGAACATCTTGGCCTGCTTCACGTCCTTCTCGAAGCCGTCGCTGCCGTGGAAGTAGATGTCGGCCATGCAGAACAGCGCGTCCTCGTCGCCGCCTTCCAGCGCCATGTCCAAGTACCCCAGGAACTTCTCGCGGTTCGGCTTGATGCCGCACTCCTCATCTCCCGAGCGGTACATCTGAGCCAGGTAGTACTGCGCACCAGTGTGGTCGTTCTCGGCGGCCTTCTCGATCAGCATGATGGCCGACTGGCCGTTGGGCTCGATGCCCAGCTCCTCGTCGCCCGTGTGCAGCAACTGGCCCATGAAGAACTGAGCCGACGCGTCGCCTTCTTCGGCAGCGCGCACAAAGTACGGGATCGACGCGGCGCGGTTCGCTGGGAAGGGCGGCTCGGCCTCGTCGACGCCGTCGAACAGGATCATGCCGATGTTGAAGAGTGCGTCTGGGTGCGGGTTCTTCTCGACCTTGGGAGGCGACACACGGAAGTACCACTCGAGTGCGTGGCGTGGCAGTGGCGGCTCCTGCTCCAGACAGATATTGCCCAGGTACACGTGCGCGTCGCGGTGGCCGTTGGCGGCCGCGCGGCGCATCCACTCGACGGCCTGAGTCGAGTCGCCGCTGAGCTGCGCGTGCTCGCGCTCCTCCTGAGCCACCGAGCTGAGTGGACGCAGCTTGGTCTTTGGGTCCAGTAGCTGCGTGAGCGTCACGCCAAACGCACGGTCCAGATCGCTCTTAGTCGCGCGCTGCACAAGACGCGAAGCCAGTCGCGAGCCCTCACCAGCGGTCGCGTCGCCCTTGGCGCGCTTCGACAGCAGATACTCCTTATACGCCTGACGCGCACGCTTACGAATGACCTTGAGGTCTTGCGGCTCGTCGTCGTCGGCCGCGAGTTGGCGCTTGGTCTCGGCGTCCAGCAGCAGCTCGTTGTCGTCGTCCTCGTCGTCCTCCTCGCGCTCCAATAGCGACGCCAACAGGTACTGCGCGTCCGCAATGTCTTCGTGGGCGGCGATGTTCAGGTACTTCATGCCTTCCGTCAGATTGTCAGCGTCGATGAACGCACGCGCCTTCTCCAGCGCCTGGCGACCGATGGCGTCCCTGCCGTCCGCTGCACCGCTGAAGCCGCGGATGCTCTGGTTCCACACGCCATTACGCAACACCTGGAACGATTCAGAGGATCGCGACAGCGCAGACGTAGGCGCTGAGATCATTAGGGGCTGGCACTGCACAGCAGCGCGAGGCGCCACGCGCGTGGAGGCCGTGGCGAGGCGGCTCGCCAGCGATCGCACGCGCATGATCTGCATCTTTTCAATTCGAATCTGTTCGGATTTTGGGCCAGCCAAAAGCGCCAAGTAAATATGTGTGGTCCACACGCTGTGAGGTTACATTCAAGTGTAACCTTGACGCCGACCGCTGATTGGTGGATACGCTCTGCCGACGAGCGGATCCGCCCATCAACGTGAACGTGGCGGAGCGGACGACCGTTGACGAGAAAGTGCAACCACCGTTTCTGGGTGCCAGAATAGCTTCACTGGGACCGACACACACACGCACACACAGCTCTCCAGTATCGAGAATGCCTGCGCGACATCAACAGCCGCGCCACCACCTTCTGATGAAGCCGCTGCTGCTGCTCGTCGTGGTGTTGCTGTCTCTCGCCGTCGCCGTGGACGCGGACGCGTGCTGTCCGAACTCGTGCAACAACCGCGGCACCTGCGTGCGCAAGGGCGACGGATGCATCTGCTCCTGCTTCAACGGGTACACTGGCGGCGATTGCTCGCGCCGCACGTGTCCCGTGGGCCCGGCGTGGAGCGACATGTCCGTCGCAACGGACGTCGCCCACCAGCCCGCGGTGTGCTCAGGCCGCGGCGTCTGCGACTTCGTGAATGGGCGTTGCAGCTGCGACGCCGGCTTCACGGGCCTGGCCTGCAATCGCCGTGAGTGGTTCCTCTAACGATCATGTTCATTGAGTATGTGGTAGTTTTGACGGATATGTGTGTGTGCGTTGAAGTGGCGTGTCCGAACGACTGCTCCAAGCACGGCGACTGCCGCTCCATGCGCTTCCACGCGCTCCGCAAGGACAAGGGCATTGGCTCGCCCTTCAAGTACGACAGCATGTGGGACAGCGACATGATCTACGGCTGCGTCTGCGATGAAGGCTACGAAGGCGGCGACTGCTCCAAGCGTACGCTGCGCTGACCAACGAAAATGGAGACGATGTCGATCCTAATGAACTGGTTACGTGGGATATCTAGGCACGTGTGCGAGTGGCGACGATCCGCTCACCGGAGCTTCCACGGACACGCGCTTTGGCTTCCAGAAGAACGAGAAGCAGACGGTCACGTGCGCTGCGACTGTGAGTTCTCACGGCTAGACGGTTCTCCCCTCTGTGGCGAATGACTGACGCGTTCCGTTTCGTAGGGAGGCACCTTCACGCTGGCCTTCAAGGGCCTCACGACTGTGCCCATCAGTGCAACCGACACGGCCGATGTCTTCAGCCAGAAACTCAACGTGCGTGTGCATTCATGCTGCTCCTTTTCCCTATTATAGTGGTGCCGTCTCGCTCACTGTGATCTTGTGGCTCAGTCGCTAGCGTCGCTGCGGCTCGTCACCGTCATCTACTCGGGCACCAGTACGACGGCGTGCACCGCCGACGGCAACTTCATCACCGTCGAGTTCATGCAGGACTTCGGCAGCCTGCCTCTGCTCGTCGGGAACCCCGCCAAGCTCGTCCACGCCGGCGTCAACGCCGTGCCTCGGCTTCTCATCTCCAAGGCGGAGGACGGCTCCAAGGAGAACGAGGTGTGTTCGAACCGCGGCCGCTGCGACCAGACCTCGGGCATCTGCACGTGCTTCACGGGCTTCACGACCAGCAACGGCTACGGCAAGTTCGGCGACCGCGGCGACTGCGGTGCCGCCGAGACCACGATCACGGCGTGCGCCGGCGACGTGCCGTGCAGCGGCCACGGCTACTGCTCCGGCTCGCCGCAGTTCCGCTGCTACTGCGTGGACGGCTGGACGTCGGGTGACTGCTCCACGCGCACGTGTCCGCAAGGCGTGGCCTGGTTCGACCTGCCCATTTCCGACAACAGAGCCCACCAGCGCGCGGTGTGCTCGGGCGTCGGCACGTGCGACGTGAACAAAGGCGAGTGTGTGTGTCCGCCGCCGTTCGACGGCGCGGCCTGCGAGCGCATGAAGTGTCCAGGCAACGACGTGCCGTGCAACGGCAACGGCCGCTGCCTGAGCATGGCCCAGCTTGCGCAGGTCGCGCAGATCAACGGCGACCCGATTTCCATCTCGTACGGACTCACGCCCAACAGCCCGCGCACGTGGGACTTCAACAAGATCAACGTGTGCCAGTGCGACGACGGCTTCCACGGCCACGACTGCTCGCTGCGGACATGTCCGCGTGGCGACAACCCGCGCACGACGGGCCAGGTGTACGAGCTGCAGACCATCACGTGCACGCACACGCAGCCCACGACCTTCCGCCTGGCCTTCCGAGGCCAGTGGACGGCGTGGCTGGCGTCCGACTCGCCGGTGGCAGTGCTCAAGTCGGCGCTCGAGGGGCTCAAGACCACCGGCGGGGCCGTGGGCGTCGCGTACTCGACTGGCACGTCGGCGTGCACGCTGGCAGGCACGACCAACACGATCTCGGTCCAGTTTCTGGGCGCCTTGGGCGACCTGCCGGCCATGTGGGTGCAGGTGGCGAGCGTGGCGCTGCTGCCCGTGTTCACGATCAACACGGACGGCGTGGGCGGCTCGCTGCGTGGCACCGTCGAGAACGACGAGTGCTCGGGCAACGGCCTGTGCAACTACGTCACGGGCCGCTGCGCGTGCTTCGAGGGCATGGCCAGCAGCAACGGCTTCAACGCCATGGGGCTGCGCATGGACTGCGGCTGGGTCGTGCCCGTGGAGGACCCGCTGGCCATGGTCGCGCAGCTCCAGGGCTGAGCAGAGAGACAGCGAGAGAGAAAAAGTGTGGGTTTGCATTTCGGACAGTGTATTCCTCCTATAATACGACGGCGGCTGCGGGTGGTTCTAGTTGAATGGATGGATGGGTGGATGGATGGATGGATGGTACACGGCAGTAGTTTGGTTCCCCTGGACGACGACACGCAACTCACACACGGACAGACGAAGCCTACTGGTGCGACGTGACCTCGTCCCACTCGTAGCCCAGCACGCGCGCCATGAAGCCCGACTTGGACTCCTTCTGCGCGAGCCGCATCTTGAACACGGCGTTGCACGCGCGGCAGACGCGCTGCGCGTCCTTGACGGGCTTGCCGCCGCTCGTGATGCGGCCGGGAAAGTCCTTGGGGAACTTGAACATCTCGACCGTGTGCGACGAGCAGTCGGAGCAGCACACGCAGCCGCAGTGGCGGCAGTGGTGCTTGCGCGAGCCGAACTTGAAGGGCGAGCTGCACGTCATGCACGCCTTGCGCGGCTTGTCGTCGATCCACTCGGGCGGGTACGTGATGGCGTTGAACAGCTTCCGCAGGTACTTCTTCTGCGTGACCTCCATCACCAGGCGGCCCTTCTCGTCTGGCTGGTTCAGGTGCGCACCGAACTTGAGCAGCGAGCACGCGATGTCGATGAGCTCACGCTCCACGGCGACGTGGAGGAGCGAGGAGCCGTCGGCCAGCGGCACGTTCGGGTCGGCGCCCTTGCTCAGGAAGAGCTCCGTGATCGCGGGGTCCGTCTGGCGCGATGTCATGATGTGCACGACCAGCGGCGTCTGCAGGCGCGCGTTGACCTTGTTCACCTCGGCGCCATGCTTGATCAGGTAGTCGACGAGTCGCGGGCCGTTCTTGCGGTCGCGCGACACGGCGAAGTGCAGCGCGTTGTTCTCGTTGCGGTCCGTGAGCACGACCAAGTCTCGCACGTCCTCGGTCTTGCACAGCTCCATCACGATGGCGTAGTGGCCCTTGCGCACCGCCAAGTGCAGCGCCGTCTGGTGGTGCTTCAGCTCACGGAAGAGCACGTCGGCCTTGAACTGCATCAGGTACTTGACGATCTGCCCTTCGCCACGGTCCACGGCCTCGATCAGAGGTGTCCGGCCGTCCGCGTTGATGATGTTCGGCGTACAACCGGCTTCCAGCAGCATCCGAGCGATCTGCGCGTCCGTTGTGAGGTGGAGCGGCGTGTTGCCGTCGTTGTCCTGGGCCACGACGTCGGCCTCCCAGTCCAGCAGAATGCCCACGACCTCCAGGTTGTGATGCAGGGCGGCCGTGTGCAGCGGCGTGCGTCCGCGGCGATTGCGGGCGTTGATATCCGAGCCGTTCTGCAGCAACTTGAGCACGTCGTGTTCGTTGCAACAGTTCGCGGCGACGTGGAGAACGGTGTCTCCAGGATCCATCGCCACGGATCGAGGCGCCTGGCCGTCGCCCGCCATCGTCATGCGGTTGCTTTCGCGACCGTAGGCGTCGTTCGAGTAGTCCTTCGTGAACCGGAAGCGGGACGTGCCGCGTCCAGCCGTCATACGACCTGTTGAGCGCGTTGATCGATCAGTGAGTCGGCCCACCGTGTCGTTGTCGCCGCCGTTCTCTTCAGAAGAGTCGTCCGACACAGGATCGGATGACACCGTCGTGCGCGCGGTGAGGCGGTTGGCCTCTTCTTCGGCGGCCTTCTGCGCAGCAGCTTCCGCTTCGGCAGCCGCCTTCAGAGCCTTCGCTTCGGCCGCGGCCTTGGCAGCCTTCGCAGCCTGGGCCTTCTCCGCGGCGGCACTTGCAGCCCGCTCGCGCTCTTGTTGCTGGCGATATAGCTCGCGCATGTTGTAGAAACGGCATCGCGCAATGTGTCCGCGAATGATGCGCTGGAGGACCCCGCACGCGACCTGCATGTGCTGGTAGCGGCGGCGCGTGATGAAGCCGCGCACGACCGCCTGGATGAGCACGACGAACTCGCCGTAGCGCTTGGCCAACTGGGCTTCCACGAACTGAATCGCCGAGCGACGGAAGAACACCTTCGTCACACCGACTTGCACTTCCGCGACAGCGAGCGGATCCAGTTTGTTCTTGGACGAGGTGTGTGAGATGTTCTGCTTCTGCTCCTGGTACTTCTCTGGATGGCGCTCGCGGTGTGCCTTGAGCAGGAAATCCACGAGCAGTTGGCAGCCTTCCTTGCGCTTATCCGCGTCAAAGAACTCGTCCGTACCCGCAGCCTCAGGCACCGCACGAAGGATCGACCCATTGGCAAGCGGACGGTATCGTTTCAGGAACTGCTGGTGGGTGAGACGCACGGGGTATCCGGCTCGGTTCACACGCACGGCCTCCAGCACGCCGCCAGCCTTGAGCTGGTCACACACGCGTTTGGACACGAAATTGGCTGGCTGTGCCTGGTCGTTCGGCTTGAGACATCGCACGTAGTGGCAGCTCGTGACGCCAATCGTTTCAATCAGTTCCTTCAGCTGCGTGCGGAATTGCGACCCTAGACTCACACGGCTGGCCACGGAGCGAGCCGTTTTCCGCAGGATCGGGGCCGGCCCGTGGCGGCCGTTGTTGTTGTTCACAGGGGCCGCCGTGTCGACCTTGAGCAGTCCACGGACGAACGCCTTGGACGAGCGCTTGATCAGGTTGGTGATCTCTGGGTACAGCACGTCCTTGTTCTTTTCGCAGAAGCCGAACGTGTCGTACGTGACCTTGCCGGCGTAGTGGTGGATCACGAACATGTGGTTGGCCTGCTCCGTCTTGCCAGCGCTGAAGTGCAGGTGGTCCTTGTGCTGGCGGTACAGTTTCCGGGCGAAGTTACGGTCATTTCCCTGAGGCACGATGCACTCTTCGTCGAGCGCCGTCAGCAGACCGAACGGCTTGCCTTCGATGAGCTCGATACACATCGAGTTGTCCGGGAAGTTGATGAAGCTCCACTGGATCTTCTCGCGCTCGTACACTTCCTGCTCGAGCCGCAAGACTGTGAGGTTGAAGTGCTGCTGCAGCGTCTCGTTCGCGTAGTTGATACAAAGCTGCTCAAACGAGTTGTGCGCAAGGTCTTCAAAGCCGAAGATATCCAGCAGGCCGATGAAGCCGCCGCGGCCGCTGTTCACGTACGCTTGCGACGCCTCCATCATCTCGTTGATGCGGCTCACGAGCCAGTCGAAGAGCTTGCCGTAGAGATACCGCGCCAGCGCGTCGCGCGAGTTCTCGGCCGCCTCGGGCGCCAAGCTGATCGAGTAGGTCTCTTCCTTGGCCTGGATCTTGCGGAAGCAGATGGCTTCTTCAAGTCCGGCCTTGTCCACGTCCAGGTACGAGAGCACGAACTGCATCGAGTCCTCGCAGTCGAGCGAGATCGTGGAGCCGTCCACGCCCGAGCCGCTGTGGTCTCTCTCGTCGAACTGGAGGTTGCCCAGGTGCAGCAGCATGGCCACGGTCGCGAAGATGCTCTCCATGTCGCTGTCGCCGAAGCCCATGACCTGCATGGCGTTCTTGAGCACGCGGAACTGCTCGGCGTCGTCCACGCCGTCCTTGCGCACGACGCACGTGCTCTGGTTGAGGAAGTGGAACTGCGTGGGCTTGCCCAGCTTCCAGCGCTGCTTCTCCACGGCCGACGCGCCGGCCACCATCTCGTAGAACACGTGGTAGTTGCGCTCGGCCTCGGCCTGGTACGTGAGCCGCACCTTCTCGAGCAGGTACGTCTGGATCGTGGCGCCGATGAGCTTGCCGCGGCTGCTGAACTGCATCTTGATGAACTTGCCGAAGCGCGACGAGTTGTCGTTGCGGATCGTGCGCGCGTTGCCAAACGACTCGAGGATCGGGTTCGACGACAGCACCTGCTTCATCACGGCGCCGTCGTCGTCGTCGCTCGGCGTGAGCGGCGACAGCGCCGTCGCGCCCGTGAAGCTCGTCGTGTGGTTGGGCAGCTCGGCCGCCGACGACTTGCGGCTGCCGTCGTCGCGGCGGTTCTGCGAGATGGTGGCGAGGTACTGCATCACGAACTTGGTGCTCTCCGTCTTGCCGGCGCCGCTCTCGCCGCTCACGAGGATCGACTGGTTCGCGTTGCCCCAGGCGTTGGTCGCGAGCGGGTTCATGAGCGACCGGTACGCCTTGTCGGCCACGCTGAACACGTGCGGCGGCATGTCGGCCAGCTCGTGGCCCAGCGCGCGCTTGTCGCCGTGGCGGATGTACTTGCGCATGATCTTGTCGGTGTAGATGCCGATGTTCTTGAACGGGTTGATGGCCAGCAGGATCTCGCCCGTGAGTGTGTAGATCTCGTTGATCTTGAAGCGCTCGTTCAGCGTGTGGCAGATGCCGGGCTCGTGCAGGTGCGGCAGCTGGATCAGGTCCTCCACCAGGTCCATGTCGTGGCTGTTGGCCACTTTCCTGCTCGTTCTCCATGGCCGCGATGTCCACCTGGAGCGTCTTCTCCGTCCGCGCCTGCGGGCCGTCGTGGAGCCGCACCGTGACGGTGCGCAGCGCAGCGCCCGAGGCCGACGCCTTCTCCATGGAGACCACGACCGCGCGGTGCCACTCGTCGCGCTCAGCGTCGCGTAACCACACGCCCACGCCCTTCTCCATCTTGCCTCGAGTCGCTTATGTTATGGGGGGAAGACGGCGAGTGGCGAGGGGGAGTTGTTGGCGTTTTCTGGGACGTTTTTGTTGGAGGAAATCGCCAACAATAACCACACTTGATAGCGCGGCAAAGATGATCTGGATGGAACTGGTGTTCCAGCAGAGCAACAAAAGCGCGAGACCGGGTCGGGTCCCCGGGATTGGTCGCCGATATGGCAAGACGAGCGAACCCGGAAAGCTGGTGTTGGAAATCACCAGCTGCTTTGCGGAAGCGACCGATGGAATCAAGAACTGATGGCGCTGTTTTCAACGTTGTTGGCTCTGGGTATCCGGAACGCTGGAGGAAAACGCCACGCACGCCCACGCCGTCAGGTCGTCCGTCGTTGAACGCCTCGCTCGCCTGTCCGGATAGCACAGCCTCAGGTCAGGTCACCTCCGAGACCTGATGCGGTGCTTCGACTGCGAGCCGGTTGAGCAATGCACTCAAAATCCAGCGGGAGACGCACGCCCTAAACCTCTGTGGGGGCACAGCCAATCAGACGAGCATATTGAAGCCAGAGGCAGACCTAGCCCTCGTAATGACGTCTCAGATATTTTGTGGTCTGAAGTCTCGCTCACGGTCAAAAAGACCGTGAAGACTGCCCTTCAGGGGTGGGGCAGCATGAGAAAATCGATTCATCAGCGATTTTCTCGACGAGAATTTCTTTCGAGAAAAATTGCGAAGGCGGGTATCTCAACACCATCAGGTTGGCGTTGGAAGGCAACGAGCCTTCTAATTCCTCCAAACACCAAGCTCGCCTTCGACTGTGCGTCCTAGGTCTCTCAGGAATGCTCCTGATGAATAGTCTCGGGAGTAGAGGTGTTGGCAGCAAGTGTTGCTGCATCGAGGTAACCAGTCGCGCCCAGCTGGTGGTACTGTATGTTGTGAACTGAAGTCCGTGGAGGCAGCCATTGCTTTCCCCGTAGAACGAATGCGTGCCACATGGACGCAAGTCAGAATCACAAAGAGTCACAAAAAGGGACGACGGAACACACTTTAGGATGCTTTTCTGGACCGAATCATGTTATGCAGCTTGGCTTATACGCGGACCTACCACTGCCTTTACGTGGACTAACTACAGTACACTTCCGAACGGAGCCAGCACATGAGATCTGTTCCACACACTCACGCAAAACTGTTCTTGGGAGATGGGTTCACAACTCCATCAATCACACGGCCAGTTCATCAATCAACTTCAACCAAAGCGCCGACTGGCTTGCTTGACCACTGTCCCCACGAAGGTCTCGCAGAAGTCCCGCAGCTCTCGTGGCGTCTCCACTGTCCGTGCGGAGTCCAAGGCTGTGGCGTCGGCAGTGGTGGTGGCCAATGTCTTGACGGACCCCTCCTTGTTCAGAAGCGCAGCGGTTTCTCGGTCTACTTCCTTGGCGAGTTCGAGCCGCTTGCGTGGCGTACACGGTCTACAGAGATGAAACACGTGAGCGACTGATCGACGAAGGAGGCGTGTGCAATGGAAGGGAGACGCACCGTTCAACTTCTGGAGCAGTAGCCATCTTAGTCGGGTGATGCGGTAGCTTTTAGCTGCGACGAGGTCTAGAGGTGCACGGCAGGAGAAGCAAGTTGCAAAATGAGTCGTCCGTAGAGATCGGCGGGTCCTGCATGCCCTGCTTAACACGGTGTTGTGAAGGTTTATTTTGAGGACGAGACAAGACGGTGAGCGTGTGGCATCGTTGAGGCGTAAATAGAGCCAAGGACGATGGCAGGACGATTGCAGGGGCGTCCGTCCTGAGAGATTCGCACAGACCACGAAGCTCGCGCACGTCTTCTCCCGTTATCAGGGTGAGAGGCCCATTACCTGCCGAAATCACAGCTATGTATCTATATCGTTTTCAAGAGGGATATTCTGAGAATCGCTGACATTGACGCCGGAGTCGTGGGCAGTGCAGTCTGGCTTGAACACGCTAATGAGTGCTGCCGTCGCTTCTGCCTCGCGAGCAATCAGTCGAACTCCCTCACGAGCAGCCCAGGATCACAATGGAGAGCCCGAAGCTATCGGCGCGTGTCTGGTCTATCTCGGTGGGCTCAACTACTTCTTCCCCGTGGACGAGAGATGCCCGATAGTGTCTCGCATCGGGACGGTCCTGGGACAATTGCATGTGACCATCGAGCCCTTCATCACGCCTGCGTGGGCCAGCGGCACCCGTGATGTACGTACGGACTCTAGGTATCTCTTCGTCCCTCTGCTGTAGTTTCTAGCTGTATCTGATGGTGGATGTGGTTCATTTATTGTGAAGAGCTCTCGTTTTGAGCCGTACGAGCCGCCGCAGGTCGACAAGCCCGAGGACCAACTCTTCGACTTTTTAGATCGCACCATTGAGTACCGACTCACGTTGCACGAGATCACTGACCTCGCCATCAGTGCGAAGAAGTACTCTAGTCTGTCTCTGCGATATGCCTTCCATCGCGAGCCGAGTCACTTGTGTGGGCCATTTCCAGTCACCGGCAGCAACGTTCAAGTCGCTGACGGTGCTTCACGCCATATCGTGGACGTGACCGAGCCATTAGTTGCCTATCTGACGAACAGCGACCTCCTTGTGGAAGTGTGTGCGTATCCCCGTACATCATAAGCTAGATGGACTCCACAAAGTGCATAATCGTTCTCCAAACCGAAGTGCTGGCATGTAGCCAAGGTGCTTTCTCGGTCTTGGGTGAACTGGTCCATGTGCACAGGGCTCAAGCGTTCTTTTTGCTAGGTCAACGCATAGAATGGCGCATTTGTCGTTTTCGTATTACCAGATAACGCGTGGTAACGCGACAACGGTCCAAATCTTCGTCGCCTACCTAGTCCACGTGTTTCTTGTTGGTTGCTGGGAACCACGGCATCAAACGCGACACGGTCTGCTGGTACACCTTGTATTCTGGGTATTTCTTCACTGTGATCCACTCGGTGAACGGTGTCGATCCCTGGAACAGCAGCACGAGCAGAACGGCGCCGAGGGCCGTCGGGTTCCACGTGACACCGGTCGACGACACGCTGAACAAGTAAAACACACACCACTGACCCTGCTCTGCGAAGAAGTTGGGGTGGCGACTGTAGGCGAACAGCCCGCTCCGGTTGAAGCCAGCCTTGTAGTCGCCCGTGAGCGGCTGCTTCTTGGCGATCATCGCGTACTTCGTCTGGTAGAACGCCCACTGCTGGTTGTCCGCCAGCGTCTCTAGCGTGAGCAGCGCGAGGAAGAGCACAGCCGCGACAAAGTCCAGCTCCTGGAGCTCCACGGACCGGAACAAGTAGGCAGCGTAGGCCGGCACGGTGATGAGGAACAGCAGCACGTTCTGGTAGCCGGCGATGAACACGACGTTGAAGATCTGGTAGAAAACTGGGTGCAGGAAGCCACGCACGACCGCCCAGCGGTAATCTTCTTCCTTGAGACTGTAGCCACCCTTGCGACCGAAGTTGAACGTCAGGCGCACGCCCCACAGCGTGGTGAGCACGCTCATGAGCATGAGGCGGTCGTTCCACACGCCGCCATCATCCAGGTACGCGCGGTAGGCGAAATGCCACACGAACACGAAGGGCGTGATGCTCCAGACGCGGTCCGTGTACGAGTAGTTGTCCGTGAGCACGCTCGCGAACCAGCAGAAGAAGATGAAAGCGTACAGGATCTGGATGCCCACGCCGAGCGCCGACGCGTCAGTGTACGACAGCGGGAAGGCGCTCACGGACTCCTTCGTGGCCGCCGCGAAGTGCGCGAACGCGTCACTCCAGTTGAGGATGTCGGCCATTGCTGGTCAGAAGAACGACGGCGGATTGGGAAGTGACGCTCTTCGGATGAGCAGCGCTGGCTGGTCCAGTTCAACGGCCGCGCAGCTGCAGCTGCTGGACGGAGAGATGTCTTATGTGGGCGTCACGTCAGCCGCCCGCCTTACCGTCGGAGCCGCTCGCCGCCCACCGCAAGGCTCTGCGTCTTCCATGGCCATGTACGTAATCCGCGTTGGCTTGCATGAGCAGCTCGTGTCCCATACAAACGCCAAGACATCGTGACAAGCAAGGTGACGTCACGCCATCTCCAGTTCAACTGCTAGTGAGGAAATACCGAAAATACCGATATTTAGTGGGCGTTTTTGACACTGATTAGAACGATCAGAAATGGATATGGGTACATCTTTGTGCGGGGTGAGACTTGTGGCGCTCGATTTACATGTCATCGCCTCAAGACAGGGGAAGTGAGACTCCCTCTTCGCTTCCAGCTTCAATACGGCTACTGCTGAGCCGAGAGCGCATCCGCCTAATCGACGCGCTTCTTGTTGGTTGCTGGGAACCACGGCATCAATCGCGACACGGTCTGCTGGTACACCTTGTATTCAGGGTACTTCTTGACCGTGATCCACTCCGTGAAATCCGTGGAGCCCTGGAAGAGGAGCAGGAGGAGAATGGCGCCAACGACCGTTGGGTTCCACGCAACGCCCGACGACGACACGCTGAAGACGTAGTAAATGCACCACTGGCCCTGCTCGAAGAAGAAGTTGGGGTGGCGACTGTACGCGAACAGCCCGCTACGGTTGAAGCCAGCCTTGTAGTCGCCCGTGAGTGGCTGTTTGTTGGCAATGAGTGCATGCTTGGTCTCGTAGAAGTTCCACTGCTGCTGGTCCGCGACGAACTCGAGCGCGAGCATTGCCAGGAAGACTGCAGCAGCCATCAAGTCCAGCTCGTTCAGCGCCACCGTGCGGAACACGTAGGCGACGTAGGACGGCAGAATGATCAGGTACACCTGCAGATGCTGGTAGCCGGCGATGAACACGACGTTGAAGATCTGGTACAGCACTGGGTGCATCATTCCGCGCAGGATCGGCCAGCGGTAGTCTTCAGTCTTGGGGTTGTAGCCACCTTTGCGCCAGAAGTTAAACGAGAGACGCAGTCCCCATGACGTCGCCAGCACAGCCATGAGAACGAGGCGGACGTTCCACACGCCGTTATCTTCCAGGTACGCGCGGTAGGCGAAGTGCCACGCATAAATGAACGGCGCGATGGACCACGTGCGGTCGGTGTACGAGTAGTTGTGCGTGAGCACGCTCGCAAGCCAGCAGCCAAAGATGAACACGAGCAGGATCTGGATGCTGACGCCCAGCGCCGACGCACCGGTGTACGAAAGTGGGAAGGCGCTCACCGATTCCTTCGTGGCCGCTTCGAGGTGCGCGTAGGCTTCACTCCAGTCGAGAATCGCCGCCATGGTTGCGTCGGGAGGAAGGAGGAGAACTACCAAGTGAGCTCTGATGAGCAGCACCTGCACGCTAGCTTCGGGGTGAACGGAGGTGGGAGCTATGAGTACACTGTGCAGTGCAGTGTGGCATCACGTCAACTTCCCAGCGGAAGGATGGTTGCGGATCCGCTTGGTGTGGAGCTTCGCGTGTTCCTTGTGTACGCACGTAATCCATTATGCACGACGTGCCATTCGCCGCTGGTGTGGTGTCGCACAGAGAAGCCCGCAGCGTGTGGTCAGGCCATCGCTATTACCAGAGCTTCTGATGGCGAGACGCCACGAGATCCGTCCTAAAACGGCTCCAAACGTAAAAAAACTTTATCAAAATCTGAGTTATCCACCTCCCCAAGTGTGTATGAGAGGCGACGCTGGCCGTCATCCAAATGGCACGTAAACTCGGCGAGCTTCAATTCACTGGTCACCACAGTACGATGCTGGAAACTCCATTGCAGCCAGCAAACGATGAACAGTACTGTACATCTCGCTCGAGGGATCCAACGATTGTGTGATGCAGGGGGACTGCAGTTGCGTGGCGCCATCCAAACGACTCGTTGAAGTTGCCTGCACCCATGTCCATTCCTCACTTTAGTGACTATTTGTCCTTCACCTCGCTTTAATGACATGCGGTGACTGGCACTCGCGCCGTGCACACAGCAACATGAGGAGACGGAGCATGAAGTCGGAAGATGGCGACGACGACGCCGAGGAGAAGCGCGCGTCCGTGTCCTTCAGCCAGTTTGTAGACGTCGCACCGGCCACCTCCTGGCGCGTGTGGGTGGGCCACGTGCCGTCGTCGCTGTGTCTCCACGAGCCGGGTGTCCGCCAGATCTTCGAGGCCTTCGGCGCCATCCAATCCGTGACGGTGAGTGTGGCGGTGAGCTGCATTTTCAATGCGTTATCCGTATCCTAATGGAGTCATACGTAACAACAGGTATACCACGATGCACTGAGCTCAGGCTCGGACGGCTACATGTTCCTCGAGTACACCAGCCAAGCCGCCGCAAGAGCCGCAGTCGCTGCTGTTACGAAGGCTCTGGACGAAAGCGACGACACGTTCGAAGGCATGCACGCCAAGATGGCGCTCGCACGCGGAAAACCCCGACTCCACGTGGACCACGACATTGCCGACTTGCTGCTGGGCCGACGCCAGACGAACACGGCGAGTGCGTTCTCGCAGCACAGCTTCATGGAGGTCGAGGACGAGGACGAGCTCATTCTGCAGAGTCTGTCGCAGCGGACGACACGACGAAGCAGCCAACCAAGCGCGGAGAAGGCGAAACGCAAGAAGAGGAAGTCGCAGGACAGCTAAGTTATGAGGCACGGCGCTCTATGGTCGTTGATGAACAGCGTCTACGCCAACGGATCGGAGGAGGGTGACTGACAGGTCTCGCAATACTTGTCGGAGAAAGGCAACACATTTCACATTTATGCTCATGAGAGGGTTTCCTGCACGCCATCACTTGGCTGTATGCGCTGCATCAGGCGCTGCATGCGAAGTGTCGCGCATACGCACGGAGCGCTGCCACAATCGGAGCAACGTGGGAGCTTGGCGCGTTTGAGAGGCTGCACTACCGGAGCGTCTCGCGTCCGCTTGGTTCGTTCAGATGCCGCGTGTGCGTGTACCGTCGACATCGCGGCTTCAGTAGACTCGTCTTCAGAGCCGCTGCTGCTGCTGCTCTGTAATTCGTCCTGCTCGAAGCCTTCACCATCATCGTCGTCATCGTCGTCACGCTCCTCCTCGTCGTCCTCGTCGTCGCTGAGCTCTTCGTACGCGAAGAGGTCCAGATCTTCATCGTCATCGAAGGAAGCGCCTGACATTGTGAAGTCTCCGTCGGCGTCCGTTGCATCCTTGACGTCCACGCTTGAGCTTGCCAAGTTCGGATCCTGTGCTCCAATGAGACGCCGTTCGAGTGCTTCGAGAGCGCGTTTCGCTCGAACGTTATCTGGTCGACGCAGATTCGCCAAGCGAAGCGGAGACTTGCTCATCGCGAGGCTGCCGTCATCACCTGAATCGTCGTCTTCATCCACGCTCTGATGATCATCGTCTTCGTCATCGTCATCGTCCGACATCTCGAGCTGCTCGTATTCCGAGTCACTGTCTTCACCGTCTGACGAAAGAAGCTCATCCTGTTCGAACTCGCTTTCCTCGTCGTTGCCATCGTCATCGGAGTCGATTGTATCGAGGGACACGTCCAACCCCTCGCTCATCGGGTTATCGTCTTCTTCATTCTCTTCTTCGATAGGCTCAAGCTGAGAAAACTTCGAGGCTAACGTCGCGCGATGCTCCGCCGTCTCTTCCTCCACCCGAGACACGGCAGCGCGGGACACCATGTCTAGTGTGCTCTCACTGGTGATATCTTGACGCTTTGCATTAATGAACGCCGGCCAGTTGTGCTCACACGTCTTCTCGAGCAGCGTCGCGGGGTTGATGACGGCCCACGAGGAGAAGAAGAGTGCGGGGTGCAGGTTCTTGAGACCACAGCCGGTGACTTCCAAGGTCGGTTCAGGGGTCTCGCCATCACTATCACCGATATCTTCGAAAACCGGTATGGGAATGGGAACTGGTGCTGGCGCCTTGGACCGGTTGCGCTTGTGTCTTGCGTCAAGACTCCTACTTGGTGCTGCCACGACTACAGCCGTCTGAGTCTTCACTTCCTCACGAAGCTTCTTCTCGAAAAAGTGCTTGACAGCCACTGCAAACACCCGCCCAGCTGCAATGGGAGGCATCGACGAGTCCACTGGGGTGACGCTGCCGTCTTCTGTTAAATATCGCCGCTTCAATCGTTCCCAGCGCTTACGGATCTCCAATCGATGTCGATGTGGAAGATATTTGCTCGTTATCCGGGCAAAACGCCGATTATCGCCGTAATACTCGACCACGCCACGTGCGATGCGGACATCTTCTTCAATCATCCACGATGACTTTCGCGTATGGTGCTCGCTGTGATACTCCTTGAAAGCCGACGGTCCACCACGTTTCCTCCTGGTGGACAAATACCGATACCGCTTCGAAATCTCGACGGGGTCCTTGGTTGGAATGAGTGTTTCGTGAATCTCGCGCCACGCCTCAGGATTCACGCCATGACGCTTGACGCCTCGGAATAACAATCGATCCTCTGGCTGAGAGAACACGAGCTTTCGATTTCCTTGAGGCCGCGAACGCCGCTTCTTCCGATTCAACAGGATGTGCTTGTCCACCTCCTGAAGACTGCTCTGCAGACCTTGATTTCGTTCACCGATCGAGCAGCCTCGTCGGAATTGAGCCGTCAACTGGTCGATCGACTGCGATCCGACGATGTCAAACATCGACGGATGAGCGACTGCAGCATGTGCTGCGCTGATGGAGCGCGTCACGCGACGTTGCTCCAACAAATCGTCCGCTGAAGCTTGTCCACTCCCACTGCCGTTGTTGAGAGTGAGCTTGGACAGAAGCTGGGCCTTGTGTTGCAACGCTCGCTTGCCTCGAATTTGGAGTTCGCGCAGCATGGATTCACACTCTGCAAGCTGCGCCTTCGCGGCTACTTTTGCTGCTGCCTCAGCCGCCGCAGCCGCCCCTGGATCCTCTCGATGGCTGCGTTTCTCGCTGCGCTTATCCGTGTTGATTGTCGACGACGCGACCAGATAGTAGGTCTGCAGTAGGAGCTGGAAATGCTTGTGCATCTGTGAAGCCAATTGAATACACTGCTCCTGCGAGATCGTGCCTTTCACATCTTTCAGCGCGGCTGCATCAGCAAGATCTTCGATCGTTTGACCAGATAGACTGCTTGCAGTTGTAGCACCAGCGCTCTCGTAATCCCTCATCCTTCCACTCACAGTAGAAGCCCCCACGGGAGTCCTGGGAAACGTCGGAGGCACTTTGAGCTGCTGCGTCAACTGCGTCGAATCCCACAGCAACTCGGTGAGCTCCTTCTTCGACACGCGAACGCTTTGCTGATGCAGCACATAGTCCTTCTCGCCTCTGCGATTCTCCATCCCTTCATCATCGTCCGCTTCATCGTCGTCGTCGTCTTCTTCAGGCTCGTACTCTTCATCTTCCTCATCCAGAAACGACAGGTTGTCCTCCTCCGCGACTGTCGGCAGCAGCGACGACAGGAATCGCTGGTACTCGTGACTGTCCTCATTGAAAATGTCGCTCGACTTCACCGGGTCGGGTGGCAGCAGTGACTCCAACAGGTCAATGTCCACGTTCACAAGCGACACTTTGGTGCGCGTGCGGTGGGCGATGCGGTCGTCGTCTCCGTCGTCTTGGGGTCTTTCACCACCGCCCGCCGCGTCGTCCACGAGCGCCATGAGCTCGTCGTCCAAGCTCCCGACGCTTGCATCAGGACTCGCGTCGTCGTCCTCTTCAACGCCAGTATCCTCTTCTTCATGCGCTTCCTCCAATTCGGCATCGTTGACATCATCGCCGTCTTCGCCATCTTCGTTGTCGTCCTCCATCGTCTCTAGCTCGAAATCGTCATCGCTTTCGTCGCCATCATCTTCGGTGCCATCTCTATAGTCAGTTTCGTCGTGCTCAGCGTCTTCCGAGTCTTCCTGCGCCCGCAGTGACGCGTCAACGGCAGCATCTTCATCGCCAATATCGGCTTCCCGCGTCATGACCGTCAAGCCCCACACACAACCGCGCAAAACAGCACCGCGGCAACATCTCAATTAAGTAAACATCATTTTTAGCCAATCGTAGTCAAGATAGGGTCGGTCCGGTTAACTTAGTCCGGACCTATCGAGAGTGATGGTCTCTTGGTCCACGTGCAACAAGCAAAGAAGCCGCGATCCTGGAAGAAGCCGCCGCGCCAAGACGGACTCTACGCACCAAGCAATATGCTCGCGTTCACGCGCCCTGGAAGCGCTGTGTATGCGATGCCTCCAAGCAATGCAATGCGCTGGATTAATGGTTTTGCAGGGTCTACAATCGTGAAGGAAGCGCGCGAATCGGCGGCGAGATCGCTGCAAGCTGCGACGAAACCCGACTCACTTCAACACCAGCAATCATTCGCCAACCAGCGACCTGCCGGAGCCGCAGTTCTTAATGGAACGCTTCCAATGAGCCAGTGGAATATGACGCGTGTGCCTGGCATGTCGACGAGTCAATTACGGAGCCGTGGCGTCCACACAGACGCCCAGACGACCAAGTTCCGCCTGGATCCTAGGTACGCCAACCAGCGGCCTTCTTCTGGTGGATTGTCATCTAAGGGTGACTCTCGTGTGCATTGGTTTACGGCAGCTTCGTGGACTCGTTTCGGGACAAGCGCGCGCCGTTCGGCTTCAACGGACTCGGAGAACTCGTCTACATGCGCACGTACTCGCGCGTGAAAGCCGACGGCACGAAGGAGCAGTGGCAGGACACAGTCGAGCGCGTGGTCAATGGAACGTTCAGCATGCAGAAACAGTGGCTGCAGAAGCTGGAGCTGCAGTGGGATGAGGCCGCAATGCAGCGAGTCGCCCAGGAAATGTACTCGCGTATCTTCGACATGAAGTTCCTGCCGCCCGGACGAGGGCTCTGGGCCATGGGCTCGGCCATCACAGAGGAACGCAAGCTCTACGCCGCACTCAACAACTGCGCGTTTGTATCGACGCAAGACCTGGCCAAGTTAGAGTCTCCTGCTGAGCCGTTCTGCTTCCTCATGGACGCGGCGATGCTGGGTGTGGGTGTTGGCTTTGACACCAAGGGTTCCCACCAGCTCAAGGTCCGAGGCTGTGATGACAGTGCGCCGTCCTACGCTTTCCAAGTGCCGGACTCGCGCGAAGGCTGGGTCAAGTCGATCGAGCTGCTCCTCAATGCGCATCTCCAGCACCGTGCTCGACCCGTCTTTGACTACACACTTGTGAGGCCGGCAGGGTCTCCAATTCGAGGCTTCGGCGGTGTGAGTTCCGGACCGGGCTCGCTGATCGAGTTGCACCGCGTCATCGACTCGCTGCTTGGAGACCTTCGCGGGCGGATGCTCACAGCACGAGGCATCGTGGACTTGATGAACAACATCGGCGTCTGCGTCGTCTCCGGGAACGTACGGCGGACGGCAGAGATCGCGTTCGGTGATTTCCGTGACTCGGAGTACGTCGAGCTCAAGGACTACGAGAAGAATCCCGACCGCATGGCCTATGGCTGGACGTCAAACAACAGCATCTTCGCCGAAGTCGGCATGGACTACGCACCGATCACTGAGCGCATTATCAAGAACGGCGAGCCGGGTTTCGCCTGGCTGGAGAATATGCGCAACTACGGCCGTATGAACGGTGTCAAAGATGCTCGAGATCATCGCGCACTGGGAGGCAACCCGTGCTTGGAGCAAACGCTGGAGTCGTACGAGATGTGCTGCCTGGTCGAGACGTTTCCAGCCAATCACGAGTCACTCGATGAGTATGTGGAGACGCTTCGATACGCGTACCTGTACGCGAAGACAGTGACGCTAGGGCACACACACTGGCCTCGCACCAATGAAGTGATGCTTCGCAATCGACGCATTGGCTGCAGTATGTCGGGGATCGCGCAGTTCATCTCACAGAACGGCTTGGAGACGCTGCGGGAGTGGAGTGAAGCCGGATATGACGCCATCCAGGTCTATGATAAGCAGATCTCCGAGCAGTTTGCGATTCCTCGGTCCATCAAGACGACATCTATCAAACCCAGCGGCACCGTCTCATTACTCGCCGGTGCGACCCCAGGCATGCACTACCCGGAGAGCCGCTTCTACATTCGGCGCATGCGCATTGACAAACAGTCAGAGCTCGTGCCAGCTCTTGACGCTGCGGGGTACGCGATCGAATCGGCCGTCGAGTCTCCAGAGTCGACCCTCGTCGTCTCGATTCCTGTGGATGTTGGACAAGGCACGCGTACGCTCGCGGACGTTTCTGCGTGGGAGCAAATCGCACTTGCAGCGTTCCTGCAGCGGCATTGGGCAGACAACCAAGTGAGCTGCACCGTCACGTTTGACCCAGCGACCGAAGGCAAGCAACTCAGCCACGCGCTCGACTATTTCCAGTATCAGCTCAAGGGCATCAGTCTGCTGCCTCGCTTGCCCCTTGGCGCGTACCAGCAAATGCCGTACGAAGAAATCAACGAAGCGACATACCAACAGCTCCACGCTCAGCTGAAGCCACTCCAGTTTAGCCGAGGACTCGTGCACGACAAGGCTGCGGTCGAGGAAGTGCCAGACAAGTACTGCGAGACCTGTCAGTCGCCCTCCACAGATCCGTTGGCGTAGACGCTGCTCATCAACGACCATAGAGCGCCGTGCTTTATAACTTAGCTGTCCTGCGACTTCCTCTTCTTGCGTTTCGCCTCCTCCGCGCTTGGTTGGCTGCTCCGTCGTGTCGTCCGCTGCGGCAGACTCTGCAGAATGAGCTCGTCCTCGTCCTCGACCTCCATGAAGCTGTGCTGCGAGAACGCACTCGCCGTGTGCGTGGGACACCCGAAGTTCCACACCAAGTGGATGCACGACCAGCCTTCCGCTGGGAAGCTGATGTGATGCCACACCACACTCCCCCTCCGTTCACCCCCATACTAGCGTACAGGTCCAGCTCATCAGAGCTCACTTGGTAATTCTCCTCCTTTCTCCCGAAGCAATCAAGGCGGCGATTCTCAACTGGAGTGAAGCTACGCACACCACGAAGGAATCGGTGAGCGTCTTCCCACTTTCTTACACCGGTGCGTCGGCGCAGGGTGTGAGCATCCAGATTCTACTCGTGTTCATATTTGGCTGCGTGTATGGTGTCGAGACAATTATTGATTGCTCCGGGTCCGATGATATGACTGACGTTTGGTATTGTTTTGAAGTGTTGCCTTTCTCACTTGATGGGAGAATGGATACGGAATCCCGAACTGTGAGTCGCAATCTTCGGGATATCGACAGTCGATATTCAAGCCCAACATGATTTCGACAGGGGCACTCGTCTTGGATCCTCAAGAGATTCAACGGTGGACGCAGTCACGTCCGCGTCGCCACGATGCGGTCTCTCCTCGTCACCGTGACAGCGACGCTAGCGCTATGCGCGACCACGCCATCCTCCGCTGCAGCGGCAGACATCCCTCGCGCCTGCGTGGGCGAGTTCGTGAAGCTCGCGTTCTGCAACACGTCGCTATCCGTCGACGCGCGCGTGGAAGATCTGCTCCAGCGCCTGCCGCTAAAGGAGAAGGCGCTGCTGCTCACTGCGCGCGCCAGCCCCCACGGCAACATGTCGTCGATCGGGCTGCCCGAGTACAACTGGGGCGCCAACTGCGTGCACGGCGTGCAGTCCACGTGCGGCCTCAACTGCGCGACCAACTTCCCCAACCCGGTGAACCTCGGCGCCGTGTTTGACCCGGACGCCGTCTACAAGATGGCTCGCGTGATTGGCTGGGAGCTGCGCGCGCTGTGGCTAGAGGGCGCACGTGAGAACTACGCGCGTGGGCCGCATCTCGGCTTGGACTGCTGGTCGCCCAACATCAACATCAACCGCGACCCGCGGTGGGGGCGCAACATGGAGACGCCGTCGGAAGACCCGCTGATCAACGCTCGCTACGGCATCGCGTACACGCGCGGGCTGCAAGAGGGGCCGGACAAGCGCTACTTGCAGGCAGTCGTCACGCTGAAGCACTGGATCGCGTACTCGTTCGACAGCTACGAAGGCGTGGACCGCATGGAGTTCGACGCCATCGTGTCCAAGTACGACTTCGCCGACACGTACTTTCCAGCGTTCCGAGCGTCGGTCGTGGACGCCAACGCCAAGGGCATCATGTGCTCGTACAACAGCCTGAACGGCGTGCCAACGTGCGCGAACGACTGGCTCACGGGCGTGCTGCGCACAGATCTAGGATTCGAAGGCTACATCACGAGTGACTCGGGGGCCATCCGAGCTATCTGGGACAGACACCACTTCACGAAGACGATGTGCGACGCCGGCATTCTCGCCATCAAGAGCGGCACGGACGTGAACAGCGGCAACGTGTACAACGACTGCCTCGAGAAGCTCGTGACAGACAAGCAGCTGGACGTCAAGTACGTCGACGACGCGCTGCGCCGCACACTGAAGCTACGCTTCCAACTCGGCCTGTTCGATCCCATTGACGACCAGCCGTACTGGCACGTCCAGCCCACGGAGGTAAACAAGACAGAGCACCAGCAGCTCAGTTTAGAGCTCACGCGCAAGTCGTTGGTGCTGCTCCAGAACAGCAACAACGTGCTACCACTGAAGAAAGGCACGAAAGTCGCTGTGCTGGGGCCCCACTCGGTGGCTCGTGAAGGCATCATGGGCAACTACTACGGACAGATCTGCCACGGCGACTACACCGAACTGGGCTGCGTCGAGACGCCGCTCGAAGCCATCAAGAAGAAGAACGGCGAGGACTTCACGAAGGGAGAGCGCGGTTGCGGCGTGAACGATACATCAACGGCTCGTTTCGATGCGGCAGTGAAGCTCGCCGAGGAATCGGAGGCTGTCGTCTTCTTTCTGGGCATCGACACTTCGATCGAGCGCGAGCCGTTGGATCGACTCACGATTGAACTACCGACCATCCAGTTGCAGCTACTCAAGCGTGTACGGAAGGTTGGCAAGCCGGTGGTTGTCGTGCTGTTCAACGGTGGTGTTCTCGGCGCCGAAGAGCTCATTCTGTACGCGGACGGTGTGATCGAGGCCTTCTACCCGGGCTTCTACGGATCACAGGCCATCGCGGACGTGATCTTCGGAGATTTCAACCCTGGAGGGAAGCTGCCCGTGACGATGTATCGCTCCAACTACATCGACTCTGTCAAGATGAAGAGCATGAGCATGACCGAGTACCCCGGCCGCTCGTACCGATACTTCAAGGAAGTGCCCGTGTTCCCTTTTGGCTGGGGGCTCAGCTACACCAAGTTCGCGCTCTCGAAGCCGTCCAACGAGTCGGTGGATTCTCCATACTTCAGCACGAAAGAGGCACAAGATGACGTGCTTGATACGCCGTTGCTCGTGACCCCGTCGCTGAATGCGAGCTTCCAAGTCAAGGTTCGCAATATCGGAGACCGTGAAGGCGATGAGGTCGTGCTCGCGTACTTCCGCCCACTCTCCATCCAGGTGACTGGCCCAGCAACTCTGCTGAACCAGCAGCTCTTCGACTACCAGCGTCTCAGCCTCAATAAAGGAGAAGCCAAGACGGTCTCGTTCCAGATCACGGAGCAAACGGTGGCGCTCCACGACGAAGCTGGGAACCTCGTGTCGTACCCGGGCTTCTACGAGGTCATCGTCACCAACGGCGTGCACGAGCGCCTAGCCTACGTCGTCCATCTCGTAGGCGAGCAGCGCGTGCTGCGTGCGTTCCCTGCTCAGCGTGGCCGTCGACTTCCCATCGCCGACGAGACCACGATCTTCAGCCAGGAGTAGCAGTGTAGCCATCTCAGCCTGTCTGGTAGTCACTCAAATGAGGTGATTGTGCCCATATATTTCATATCAGAGGTCTCAGGCACACTCTCGTATGCGTTAGTGGAGGGGAGACAGTCCGCGCTTTCTTCCCTCCTCCCTCTGGGAACTCCTAATAGAGGGAGCGACGGCAGATCGCCAATATGACGGAGGGCTCGGGCGGCGGCGATGGCGCGCCCTCGAGCGAGAACGCGTACGAGAAGCTGTCGCGCGAGGTGCACCAGATGCAGACGACCAGCGCCATCCACCAGGAGTGGCTCGAGAACCCCAAGGGCTACCTGCTCAAGCCCGACTTCAAGCGCCGCCTGCAGCACGTGGGCGCCGGCGGCAAGAAGCTGAACAGCTCGCGCGTGCTGCGCATCCACCTGCCGGGCAACACGTACCGCAAGCGCTGGTTCGTGCTGGACGGCATGATCCTGCGCTACTTCAAGAGCGAGACCGAGGAGCAGGAGCTCGGCGAGATCCACCTGGCGTCCGTCAACGCCGTGCTGCCGTCCAGCGTCGCCGACGCGCCCGAGCACGCGCTCGATCTGGTGCGTTTTGTTCCGACTCTGGCTCGTGATCTGGCGGCGTGTATCCCTCGTGTAACCCCTCGTGCGCGTGTGTAGGTCTGCGCTGACCGCATCTACACCATCGCCGGCAACGACCGCGAAGACATGGTGCGCTGGGCCACCGTGCTCACGCTCGTGGTGCGTACCCCCTCTTTCTATTCCTGAGTAACCCCCGTCGTGGGTCCTCCCTGACGAGACGTTGTTGGTAGCTCCGTGGCGAGTACAAGCCCAAGCTCATGCAGCGGCCCGAGTCCCAGATCATCCGCGGGAGCTCCGTGATCCCGCGCGTGTCGCGCAAGACGTCGGCGCTGTTGATGCCGTCGAGCGGCAGCTCGCGCTTCACGGACGCCAACGGCATGCGGCTCACGGCGGCGCTGCCCATGGACGACGCCGACGGCAAGCAGCGCGACGACAGCGACGCCAAGGAGAAGATCATCACCGTGACCTTCGACCAGTCGGGTCCGCTCGGCCTGCAGCTCCGCGGCACTGTAGACGACGAGGTCATGGTCTGCGGCTTCCAGCGCAGCCACGGGGACCAGGGCCCGGGGCTGGCGGAGGCCTCGGGCGTGATCAAAGTGGGCGACCTGCTCATCTCCATCAACCACCACTACTTCACCAACATGGAGTTCTCGCACGCCATCGAGCTGATCCAGAACGCGGGCCGCCCGCTCACGCTGCGGTTTTCGCGCATCGACCAGTCGGCGGCGACGTCGCCCAAGGCCGGGGCCGGCAGCGAGACCACGAGCCGCGTGGCTGAAGGCTGGATCCTCGCGAAGGAGCCGGCGGCCCACCGCTACCGCATCCGAATGCTGCAGCTCGAAGGCAACAAGCTCAAGCTGTACAAGCCCAGCATGCAGGGAGGCCGCGCGTCGGCGCCCACGTGGATGATCCGCATGGACGACGTGACGGACATCCGCCCGATCAACGACACGCGGGAAGCCGTGAGCGCCTTCACGCAGTGCTACCCGAAGCAGTGGGGCGTGACGCTCGAAGGCAAGCGCAGCATCTTCACGTTCTACACGCGAAGCCAGGAGGAGATGCGCCAGTGGGTCGACCTGCTCAAGAACTCGCCGCTCTTCAGCCTCGCGGCCAACAGCGCCAGCGGCAACGCGAGCTCCAACGCTATTGTGAGTGCGACGTCGACGTCCAAGGGCATTGTGACTCCGCGCCTGACGATTCCTGTGCATCCCGTGGCGACCGTCGAGTTCAACGCCGTGCTCGAGCCGAAGGTGCTGCTGCGCGACCGCATCGGCAAGCTGGGCGACCTCATCATCACGGCGTTCGCTGTGCTCCAGTTTGTGCTGCTCGACGACGGAAAGATGATGTACTACGTAGACGAAGATGCCGCCGACCAGCGAGCGCGCCCCATCGGAACGATTCGCTGCGACAGCATCGTGAGCATCGTGCCGAGCTACGCGATGGCGGAAGGCGCAGCGCCGACCGGACATCCGGCTCTGAACGGAGCCAGCAGCTTTGGCGGGGCGTCAATCGACGGATCCACCGACAGCTCGTACGTGAGTGCACCACCAGCGCCCGTGACCCCGCAGACCGAGGACCAGCAGATGCCGTGGCGACTCGAGCTCGGCATCATGGTCAACAGTCCCGTGCAGAAGTACCGCCGCTCGTTTATCATGTGCTTTGAGTCGCAGGAGAAGATGATGAAGTGGGGCGCGAGCATCAGTCGCGAGACCAAGCGACTCACGGGCCACGAGTACGACTTGACCTCGATCACGCGTCGCCCCTCGCGCAGCAACAGCTACAGCCACACGCTCGCGATGTCCATGTCTGGCTCCAGTGCGCGGTACTCGGAGTCGCAGTTTGGAAGACCGACGGTCGCCCGCGTGATCACCAACCCGCTCAAGTACTGCGACCCTCGCGTGCAGACCACGCCTCCGCTGTACCGCAGTTTGAAAGACGTGGTGAGGAAGAGCGCCAACAAGGGCTGGTTTTTCCTCAAGAAGCCACGCAACACGGGCTACGAGTCGTACCATCCGCGCTTCGCCGTGCTTCACGAGCAGCAGCTTTTGTTTTTCAAGTACGAAGTGGAAGACGGCGACCCGGATCTGGCGGCGACGGTGCTCAACATGCGCGAGATCAAGGACGTGCGTGAGGCGGAGTCGGGCTACCAGGAGAACTTGGACTACACGATCCAACTCACGACGGTTGACGACGTCGTCTGGATGGTATGCCCCTGTAATTCGGTGAGGCTGAGTAGTGGTGGTGTGACTGACAGCTCCTCTTGTGTGCGTGTTGCAGATGGTGGCCGAGACGTTTGCGCAGAAGGAGACGTGGCTATCGCTGCTGATCTGGATCTCTGACTACTACTTCCGCGGCCACTCGAGTCTTGACGACAGTGGGGACGCCGCGCAGGCCAAGCAGAACGCGGAGCGTCGCGCCAAGAACGCTGGTCTGAACATGAGCGTGATCCGTGAGTCGGACAATGAAGACGACGAGGACGCGGCCACCCGCAAGCGCACGTCGACCCAAGCGAGCGCGTTGGACATGAGCGACTTTGACTCGTCGATGGGCATGGGAATCACGCCGTCGGCGAACGTCGTCCACCAGATGCTCACATCCGAGTACACCGAGATGAGCGGCTACTTGACGATCGCCGGTCGAAGCGCGTTTGCTTCGATCGCCAGCGGCGTGTTCAGCTACTACGAGAAGCAGGAAGACCACATGAACGAGTGGGGGGACGCGATCGACGCCATCTCGCTCAAGGAGATCGAAGACGTGCACTCGGACGGCTTCCAAGAAGGCAGTTTCGTGGTCAAGGTCAAGGGCGAGAACGAAGTGCAGCTCGTTGCCGACAGCGCCAAGAGCGCCAAGCGCTGGATGCTCGTGATGTGTTCGTGTGGCGAGCTCATGCTCAAGAAGGCGTCGCTGCGCATGGATGGCTGGGCAAGCACGCAGCCGAAGGAGGCGTGGATCTGGAAGCTAGATCGCCTGTACCAAGTGTTCCGCCGTCGACACTTCTCGCTGCGCAACCACCAGCTCATCTTCTCTACTGACCGTGGCGGACGTCCGCTGGGTATGGTCTCCCTGCCGTCCATCTACCACTTGTCCATGTCGAAAGTCATCGCTCGGGGCAGCAACAGGGGTAGCAGCAGCAGCGGAAGCAGCCATGGCGGCAGCGGTGGCGCGACCGACGACTTCTACCAACTCGAGATCAGCTTCGCGATTCCGACGGCCATGGGCGGCGAGGGCGAATCCAAGGCCTCGGCCCAACGCGAAGACGCTGGCGACTTTTACGCGGTGCTCTTGGCCTTCGACACCGAAGAAGCACTGCGTGACTGGGCGAACGCGATCTTCGACTGCTGCACGAACTCGATGTCGGTCAAGGGCGCCCACAGCTCCTCGCTCAGTCCGCTGGGCGATATCCAGACGCTGCCGCGTGAGTTGCTGAAGACCTTCACGTTCCAAGAGGAGCCAGATCGTCCTCGCAGCAGCAGTAGCAACAGCAGCAGTGGCGGCCTGGCGACAAAGGCGTCATCTCAGCTGCAAGAAGGCTTCAGCGCGAGTGGGTGGCTGTACTACCGCACGTCGAAAGAGGAACGGATCCGTCTGCGGTATTTCGTGCAGTGGGGGTACGAGCTGTCGATCTACAAGCACGAAGTGCTCGCCGACGAAGCCAGCGCGATCCGCTACGGCGTCATCGACTGCCGTGCTCTCGTCGACGTGCGGTTCGCCTACATCAACGCACCCGAGAACGCTGTGGAGCTGGTGCTGGGCGTTGGCGACGTGAGCGTCGTGATCATCCCGCGCACGGATGACGAGGCCGTGATGTGGCGCAATGCGCTGCTGGACGTCAAGCGTGCCTACGGGTACTTGGAGTCGGGCAAGAACAAGGCCGAGATCTTCGGCAGCGGCGTCTTCATCAGCCGCGGCAGCACGTTCTCGACGCAGAAAGACAACGAAGAGCTGCTCCGCCTGCAGATCGAGGCCTCGGTGGTCTACTCGACGAACCTGCAGGAGTGGGACGGCCGCAAGTGGATCCCCAAGTACTTCGTGCTCACGAGCTCCCGCGTGCTGACGCTGTCTCTCGCAGTTCACCTGTACGACGAAGAGCCCGACATCCTGGGCTCGTTCGCGACCAAGGAGATCGTCGAAGTGCGATCGTGCAGCGATGCTGAGGATCAGGAGATGGGCGCCCAGCGCACGGCCTGCGTCCTCACGGTGCGAAGCACCAGCTCTCACGCGACGCCGGCGTTGCCCGCGGCGTCCCACGAAGAGCGTATCGTGCTCAAGTGCGACTCTCTCGGTGCGTCGCCCTCGTCCTCTCTCACTGGATCTGCTGTCTCTGTTTACCGACTGACCCCCTTACTTCATGTTTGTGTGCAGACCATTGTCTCGAGTGGATGCGGTTGCTGTGTGCTGCCAACGGCAAGCTCGAGCTCAAGAAGAACGCGGCGACGGGGCTCTGGGGCAGCGTCAACCGCGTGGCCTCGCTCTCTCGGCACCACAGCTTCATGGCGACGACGCCGCTGTCAGCCGCGCTATCGTCGCCGTCGTCGTCTGCGTCCAACACGGCGAACAGCGACGTCGACCGCGCGTCGCGCCGATTGTCTCGCGTGGATGCGGCCAAGAGGCGGACGTCCGAGCTGATTATGAACCGCAAGATGAGCACGATCGCGCGGTGAGCTCCACACTTCTTCTCTGTGCAGCAAGCGAACGAGTCGCCAGAAGGAAGAGCCACCCGAGTTTGTATAGAGTGAGTCACGTGGCGACAATGAACATTGAATGTGGATTAATATCAACTCAAAAATCGGCGCTTTGCGAGTTCGGGTGCGGTGCGAAGGCCGCGGAGGCGGCGCTGTCGTCTTCGTGATGCGGCGGCAGCGTGAAGCTCGAAGCGCGTGAGCTCGCGTCAGCCGAGGCTGTCGAGCTGTTGGTCGGCGGGGACGTTTTCCTCCGCGTCGGCGTGGTGGCGCCGTTGGAACTTGCTGAAGGAGGCAACGAGATGGGCTTGTAATCAGGCACCTCAGCGCCCCACGTGCCCCAGCTGCTGCGGCGCCCGGCCTTCTTGATCTCTTTCATGTCTGCCGCCGTGAACTGGAGCAGCGTGGTGATCACAGGCACGAGTCGCGTCTGCTGCGACGAGCCTGGCTTGAACGACATGAACTGCACGATCACGTTCTTCAGGTACTCCATGTTGACGCCCTCGCGTCGCTGGGTCTGCATCATGGCCGTGATCTCCTCACTGTGGCGCGCTTGGTCTTGCAGCAGTTCCTGCACGCGTGCGTTGGCGATCTCCAACTCACGCGTGAGCTCGTGGATGCGAGCACCGTTGGCACGCGCCTCCAGCTCGCGGTTGGCTTGCATTTGCGCAAACTCGAAGATCTTGCGGTTGTCGGCGTCGCCCGAGCGCACATCTTCCTCCAGTTCCGCGAGCCGCTTTGACAGACGCTCGATCTCGGCCTCTTTCTCCAACACGGCGTGGAGAGCGAGCTTCGACTTGTTCTTGCTCTCGCTCTCCACTCGCTCCAGCTCGCGCTTGAACGCCTCCTTCTCCGAAGCCACGGCGCCTTGGAACTTGACCTCCTGAGCCGCCAGCTTGAGCTCCATCTGCCGCTTCTCGTCCTCCAACGCCTTGCGGAGCTGCGCCATCTCGTCGACGGCGTTGTCACGCTCCTTCTGGAACTTGGCCACTTCGCTCATCGCGGCCTTTACCTTGGCTTCCATCTCCACCACTTCTTGCTTCCGCGATGCCGCGTCGCGTAATGCCGCCTCCACACGAGCAGCCTGCTCTGCCTGCTTCTCGGCAAAGCCCATGTTTTCCGTCTGCAGCCGCGTCGCCAACGCCATGCGGTCCGACAGCGCCTTCTTCGTCTCCGCCAAGTCGATGCTCAGGTTGCCGACCTCGGCCGTGAGCTGGCCAAGCCGCGCTTCCAGCTCCGTCGTGCGCTTCTTCTCGTGCTCCAGCTCGTCCTGCACCGTGCTGTACTTGACCGAGAGCGAGCTGTACGCAGCCTCGGCCTCGCTCAGTTTCTTCAGCAGCTGCGTGCGGTCCTGGCGCACGCGGTCCAGCTCGGCCTCCTTGCCGCTGCGCAGCATCTCCAGGTCGTTCAGGTGCTGGTCCTTGAGCATCTCGGTCTGCATGCGCGCGTTCGTGAGCTTCTCGTCCAGCTCTCGGCGCCGCAGCTCGCTGTCCTGGGCCTTGTTCGCGTGGGCCTCGAGCCCCTCGGCCGCCATCTGCAGGTCCTGCTGCATGGCCGCCACCTGCCGCTGCAGCTCCATGACCTCGCGCGTGAGCGACGCCTGCGACGCCGCCATGCGCTCGTGCTGCGTCTGCTTCTCCTGCAGCTCCGTCTCCAGCGCCGCGCTCTGCTTGCGGGCCACGTCCAAGTCCTTCACCAGCACTTCGATCTTGCTGTTCGTGTACTCGCGCTGCTCAGCCGCCTGTCTCTTGGCCTCGGCCAGCTCGCCCACGACGCTCTCGAGGTTCGAACTGTTGTTGGCTCGCAGCACGTCGAGCTGCTCCGTGAGCTCTTCGTTAGTCTCCTCCAACTGGCTCTTCTCTGCGCGCAGCGCCGCCGCCGCCGTCTCGATAGTCGCCTTCTCGGCCTCCACGGACTTCACTTCGTCCATTAGACGCTTGATCTCCGACCGCAGCGCCTCGATCACCGCCACGTTCTGCTCCACGTCGGTCAGCGACTTGGTTAGACGCTTTTCGCTAGTCGACAGCTTCTCCTGCAGCGACTTGAGCGCGTGGTCCGCCTCTGCACGCGCCAGTTTCGTCCGCTCGAGCTCTTCGAGCAGCGGCGCGAGCGCGTCATCGTTCGCATTAGACTGGCCGGCGTCTAACTGGCTCGCGGTGGACGCCTGGGCTTTCAGCGTCGCGGCCTCCACGCGCAGCGCATCGATCTGCTGGTCTAACGCCTGGATTTTAGACTGCAGCGCCGTCTTCTCGGCGTCCGCCGCAGCCTCTCGCTGCTGGAGCTCCTCCACGAGACCGGTTAGACTGCGCAGCTTCGACTCGACCTCCGACTTCGCCTGGCGCTCGGCCTCCATCTGCAGCGTGAGCTGGTGGAGCTGCTCGCTGCGCTGGGCCCACACGTCGTTGAACTTCTGACGGAGCTCCTCGTTCTCGCTGGCGCTGCGCTTCATCTCGCTCTCCAGGCGGCGAACCTGCTCCGTCGCATCGTCCAGCTGCTTCTCCAGCAGCGCGGCGTCGCTCGGCGTCATCGACCCAGCAGCAGCAGCAGCAGCGGGGGCAGCGCTAGACGCCGATGACATGTCCAGAGAGAGCAGATCGCCGCTGTAGTCGCTTGACGCCTTCGGCTGCGGCGGTGGAACCAACGGAAAGGCCTCGCCCAGCAGGTCGATCTCGTCGTACTGGGGACCAGTCGTCGGCTTCACCACGGACGGCGCCATGGGCGACATGGGCAGCAGAGACACTTCCTCCTGCTGAGCGCTAGTCGCCTCGGTCGACGCGCCGTTGGTCTTCTGCTGCTGCTTGAATGCCTTCGTCTTGAGCGCCTCGATGATCTCGAAGCGTTCTCGCAGTTGCGCGGCGTCTACCGTCGCCGCGTCGCCCGCGTCACTCTCGCCTTCCTTCGACGCCTGCGGCTTGGACTGGCATGCGATGACGTCGACGCCCACGACGTCCGTCACGAACTCGGTCAGCACGCGGCAGTCGGCGTCCTTCGCCGACAGCTCCACGATGCGCGCCTGCATCTTCTGGAACTGCGCCTTCATGAGCTTGTTCTGGCGCGTGAGCTTCATGCTCAGCGTCACCAGGTCGTCGTAGGAGGGCTTGCTCGTGAGGCTCGTGGTCTCCGTGGCGCCGTCGCTGTCGCTGGCGTCGGCGCTCGACTGGCTCGGCGGCGGTGTGGTGTTGAGCGCCGTGTTGGCCTTCTGGAGCAGGCTGAGACCGCGCGAGATGCCCCCGCGGCCCAGCTCCTTCATCTGCTCCAGCCGCTCCTTCTTCATCTGCTCCAGCTTCTCCTTGTTCATGGCGGCGCGTGCGTGGCGTGCGTCGTCCGCTTCCGCCGCTCTGCCTCGCGCGTGCTGTCGCCCTGGAGGGATGGGATGGGGTTACGGTCCGCACACGTGTATCCGCCCTGGAGCTCAGTTCCCCCTGAACATGCAACCGACCAAACCGAACCTAACGCTCAAAAACCGCACTTCCCACTTCCATCAATCAACCATCACTCTCAAAGGCGAACTTACGCGAAGAGCTACGCTCGACACCGCACTTAGCGCGCCGAGGTCGGTCTGGTGGCTGGGAAAACCTACCCAACCTCCGACGTAATAGAGACCTGGGCATCCGGCCAAGCGGCGTCGCCACCTCCATCTCTCCATCTCTGTCTCTCTCCGCCTCTAGAGCCACGCCAGCATGAGTGCGACCGCGTCCTTCGCTGACCGCTCGGAGCGGGAGCTCGTGGTGAGCGTCGTGCGCGACGACTTCGGCGACACGGCGGCCGCCATCGCGCTGGCGCTGCTGCGCGCCGACGGGCTGCGGCTGCTGGAGATCGTGCCGCGCGTGCAGGCGCTGGCCACGTCGGGCGTGCAGCCCAGCGTCCACGAGATCAAGGCCAACCTGCTCAAGCTGCTGCAGCACAACCTGCTCAAGATCGTGCCCGTGCCGTCGGCGCGCGGCGCCACGGCGTCCTACTTCATGCACGTGCAGGAGGTGCTGTATCGGCTGCGGTTCCCCAAGTTCACCGAGCTCGCGAAGGAGGGCTTTGGCGCCGAGGGCGAGGTCATCATGGAGGAGATCCTGGTCCACGGCCGCGTGCGCATGGACCAGTCGATCGAGTCGATGGCGTACGCGCTCGCCGAGCACCTGCGCCAGTCGGACCCGCAGCTCGCCGACCAGGAGATCACCGAGGACGAGCTGGACGTGAACCGCGCGCGCATCCGCGAGACCTTCGTCGAGATGGCCAAGAAGCGGTATATCTCGCGCGTGCACCCGCTCGACATGAAGCTGCCGGAGCCCGAGGAGCAGCCCGAGTTCCCGGCGAGTATCATGCGCGGACAGGAGAGCGGAGACAGCACGGCGCCGCCCGCGAACGCCAAGCCGCGCGCGCGTAACGGCGCTGCGAAGAACGGGAACGGCGCGACTCCAGCGCCAGCGACGACGCCGGCGGCGACGGACGACGGCATCACGGTGCGAGGCAAGCGGAAGAAGCCGTCGGCCACGGGCTCCACGAGCGTGCCGATCGAACTGCAGATGATGCTGGAGGCCGACGAAGGCGCCCGCAGGGAAGTGGGCGAGGCAGAGTTCGAGACGGAGCACGAGCAGCAGACCAAGAAGCGCAAGGGCGCGAGCAAGCGCGCCAAGCTGCCGTCGCGCGGCACGTCGGCGAACGGAGCGGACGGCGACGAAGCCGAGATGCAGCTGTCCGCGACGTCGGGCAACTCGGGCGCCATGGCCGAGCACTCGCTCGTGTGGCGCTACGGCGTCGACCAGCTGCTGCGCGACCTGCGCCACCGCTCGTGCATCAAGTTCGCGACGGAGAACATCAACAACGTCGCGGGCGTGATCGTCGCCGCCATGCTGCGCCACTCGTCGCCCCACGAGCGCGAGAAGAACGAGCCGACGTCGTACCCAGTGACCGCGCGCGAGCTGTTCAGCATGGACGAAGTCAAGGCCGCGCTGCCCAAGGACTCGAAGGACACGTGGCGTCTGCTACTGAACTACATCACGGTCATGTGCCGCGACAAGTCGGGCATGGTCATGAAGACGGCGGCCGAGCAGTTCGATCCGGCGCAGTCGCGGGCCGGCGACGGCGGCCAGTACGTCGTCCACATGAAGAAGATCGTCGAGTTTCTACGCCAGAGCACGACGCATTCCTACATCCAGGAGAAGTACGGCGTGCAGAGCGCACGCATCGTGCGGCTGCTCATGGAGAAGCGCCAGCTCGAGCAGAAGACGATCGGTGAGCTGGCGCTGCTGCCTTCGAACGACGCGCGCCGTCGGCTGTACGAACTGTATCGGGAGGGACTCGCCAAGCTCCAGGAGATCCCCAAGCGCGTGGACCACAACCCGGCGTTCACGATGTTCACGTGGTCGGTGGACGTGCCGGCGATGGAGAAGGCGATCTCGCAGCGTATCCAGGACTCGCTGACGAAGCTGCGCCGGCGAAGAAAGTTTGAGGCCGACGAGAACAAGGACCTCATCGCGCGCTCGGACCAGCTCGTGGAGGCCAACGATCTGGCCAAGTTTGACAAGCTCAGTCGCGCGCTGGACCGGTTGGACCGCGCGATCATCCACTTGGACAACATGCTCATGCTGTATCGTGACTTCTAAGGCAATCAATCGGCGACCCACAAGCACATCACCAATACATACTAGAGACCAACCAACCACACAGACGTAGCCAAATGAAAGCATGGGGAGACGGAGCGAGCACTCTCCACCCCACCCCCACTCGTCGCACTTCTCTATACGACTCCTAGCAAGGACGCAGGCATTGGTCATAGGCAAAGAAGTGGAGGAAAACACCACGTGACATTGATTACTTGGTGAGGAACATGCACGACGACGACATCCAACAGAGTGAGACGACAGCGCGGTGGCTAGCGTCGGCCGCCTCCGAACATGCCGCGGAGCAGCGCAAACGGGTTGATGAAGCCACCGGCGGCCACCGTCGGACCGATCATGACCGTCGACGATCCGTCCGGACTCGACATGGTGATCGGCTGCGTCGTCCGGACGAACGTGGTGAAGAGTTGTTGCGCGCGCAGGTTGCGAGTCGCTGGCGTGGCTTCGGGCGAAGGCGCTTCGACTTGTGTCGCTGTAGGGTCGTGGGCGTCAGCGCTGGAGGCGGCGAGAAGCACTGCGAGGCAGAGAACGATCGAGTTGAATGAGCGCATGGTGGTGTGGCCGGTCGGTTGGGCGGCGATGAGATCCGGTTGCGAGCTTGCTTCCGAAAAGTCTTGATTGAAAACTGACGCTGAAGATGTTATCAACAGCCACGCGCACCCGGGGCCCGCACTGAGGCGGACGAGAGTTCTGGTTGTGGCAATGCGTCGCTCCTTTGTGTGATCTGCTGTGTGGTCCGTGTGTGAGGCTGAGATGTGAGATGGCGCTCCTCAATATCCATAACTGAGACCGTCCTTTTACAGGAGCAGCAGATGCGCGTCACCGCCTGGGGTGGAGTCCCAGTCGTCCACACACACCAATCCCACACAGCACTTGGCTCAGCGCAGCCTCTGAGTGGCCCGTCATCTGCTGCATTGATGAAGACCCGCCCACAGGAGCCGCTCCATCTGGTCAGTCTCGCTGAGCTGTAAAGTCGAGGGTGAATGCACTGAAAAAGCCCATGAACCAACATCGCTGACGTCCAAGTCCATCAGAGCAACGGGATTTGATCAAAGAAGGCTCGCAAGGCTCAATGTACAGTAGTGGGTCGCATTAACGACTGGGTATGTCTTGTAGTCTATTCGTCCGTTTTATGTCGAATATGACGCTGTAGCAAACCACGCTGATACTGTCTTCGGCGCGACTCGTCGTCTTGTGGCTGGGCGTGATGGTGGGATAGCACTGCAAGCGTAAGCTCACTCGCTTCACGAGGCGTTTGGCTTGGCTTGGGTCATTTTATTGGATTCTTTAGATGACCCAACGCTACATCAATTCACGACTGAACTACAGTACTTAACGGCATCACGCGACGCTGAGTTGACGATACACGGAACGACACTGACATGGACATCTTGAACACGCTCTTCTCATTCGAGTGGATTGGCTCGTTCGCGCACTCGTGGGGCGAATTTGCTGAGGATTTGGTGAGCCTGAGCGAGAAAACGGCCTTCGAGACGCCATCGCATCCCTGGACTCCCTGCAATTGGGGGCACAAGCCCAGCCATCGAAGTTTACGCGGAGGCGGACATGTAAGGATTGGAAGTGTCCGCAGTAGGCGGTTTCTGGATGTTGGCGTTGACGGTGGAAGGCTGCTCGGCACGGAGGCGTCGCGTGGCTGGTGATGTCGTGGATGGCTCCATCAGGCTCTGCGCGTCGGCACCAGAGATGACGATTGCCGCCACGACGAGAAGAACGACGGAGCTGATCGACTTCATTGGGCTCTTCCGTAGAATGACACCGGGCAGGTTGGCAGGTCAGCTCGTCGATGGGGGGATTGAGGAGTGAGAGGGAACAGCTTAGATGCAGCGACTAGCGGGACAATGGAATCGTCCCCTGTGGAACAACAAGACGGTACTAATCGTGTTGGCGGCTAGCGTCTCTCCTCTCCATGGTATAGTTTATTGTGGTCTGGCGCAGTGTACTGTACTGCGGGCTGAGGAGCCGTATGGATCCTGTGGCACGATTTTGTGTGGCAGAGCCACACAATCCCGGTCACAGTCACACAGCCGCACAAGTGGCTGGAATCGGTTCGGGCGATTTGAATCAAAGGACCGATTCCCTGGGCGTCTGGTGACAGGTCATGTGGCGGATTTGCCGCTGACATCTCGCCATTCCGCCTGGCAAGACGTGCCTCTTCCTTCTGGAAGCAGGTGCTAGGTCCTCACAGAGCCTGCAGGCAAACAGATTGTCCGCTTGCCGTCACAACCGCATGGCTCGTGGCCGTCAAAGAGGAGCACGAGACCACGTCCCGAGACTGAAGAGGAGGCCAAGATAGGATCCAGTCGTGGAAACGTCGAGCGGACGCACACGTGTGGCTGCAGCAGATCACCAAGATGGGGACGATGGCTACACTCTGGGAGCCTCTCTCTTCCACCCATCACTCAGAGGAGTAGGCAGCTCTGTTGGACCAAGAGCTGATGACACCATCGACCGTCACGGTACCTTGCAGAGATCATTCTCAGTTTTGCTTTCCAAGCCTCAACAGCACCCCCATCAAGACGCAGCAGTAGCAGCATCGCATCCACAATGCTCGGTCTCCGTCGGCTCTCACTGCTCCTCGCCGCTTCTTGTATGCTCTCGATGACCCCCGTCGCACTCGCCCAAGATGTGAATGTCCAAGCGCTTGCCTCGTCCGCCCCAGCGTCGCGGAATCTGCGCGTCCAGCACAACGGCGAGGACCACGGCACTGGTGCTGGCGTTGGAACTGGCGGTCTCACTAACCAGCAGACAGGCACCAAGAACCCCGGCGGTATCCTCGGCCCCCTGTACGCAGCATTCCCAGGCCTGTTGGCTCCGCTGGCGATGGTGAGCGACACGATCCACAACACAAACGCCGCGCTCACTGGCGTGCAGCACACGCCGGATGGCATCTTCCAGGCATAGATAGCGCAACAACACCTATGTAAAATGTTATATATCGTGATTATGGAGGAACTCGACGGTAGGAGCTCGATGAATTTCGAGCGTTGGTGGTGCGTCGCTCAGTCTGCTTTGTCGGGTCTTCACACTGTGGGTGAGACAGTAAGATCAGCCTTCAAGCTGCGAACTAGAATCGCCGTAGTGAAGCCTTGTGCAACTCGCCTGTTGATACGATGAATCGTATGTTTACTGTTCACTCTGAACTCGAGCGGATCCAAGTTCAACAGCCCTCCAAGCCGCGTTGACTAGGCTGGATCCGCATGCGGTGCCTCTGGGCGAGCAGTCAACCGTGGTTTAGTGACCGGCACCATGTGCCGGGTCTACGGAACCTAAACCCTACCCGACAACTTCAAGAAGACAAGCGACTAGCGGAGGGCGATCCTGACATCCCCGAGCCCCAAGGACGCCAGCCGTTACTGTTTAACAACAGCGTAGGCTCTGTTCGACGCCCAGATGCCTCAGCAGCTTCCTGGCCCGCACGCTTTGCAGCTCCCATGTGGTGTGTGGAAGAGTCGTCATCGCCCCGATCCTACCGAGTGCCCCCACATGGAGCCACTTTCTTGTGGAGGCAGAGGCCGCAGTCTCTATCGTACTTTGCTCCATCACATACCCGAGCCACGCCTCACGTGCCTCCCCTGAGCAACAAACATCTCATCGCTCTTCTGATCATTCTCCAAATCTCCTCCAGCCTCAAACAGCTACTCCAGCCCCACATCCCAAGCCAAGATGTACGCCTTCAAGACCTTCGCGCTCTGCCTGCTCGCCGCCGTGGCTCTCTCCCAGGCAGATGCAGCCACGTTTCACTCGCGCCGGAGTCTGCGTGTCCAGCACGAAGGCACGAGCCCACACGAGGAAGTCGGCGCCGAAGCTGGCATTCCACGCGATGCCAGAGCGACGGCCCCCGCCCCGACCGCCACGGGTGCGGCCTCAACTACGAATGGCGTGGCACCTGCAGCGCAGAGCCAAGCGCTGACGCCGTCGCCCGTTCTGGCCAGCGGATCCTCTGCTTCAAAGCCTCAAACCGCTGCCTCTGGTGCTTCAGCCGCCACCTCAGTCAGCACGACCCAAGACTCGACCACCAACAGCGTCAACGTCAACGCGGGCGCCACCAACATCAAGGCCAACCCCTCGTCAGCCTCCACAGGCGCCACTGCCACCACAGGTGCCGATCCTGTCTCGGGACTCACGTCGGCTCTGGGCGGTCTTGGCGGTCTCGGTGACCTCGCTGGTGGCCTCGGTGGAATCCCTGGCGGTCTCAGTGGACTCACCAGCGGACTCAACTTCGGGAATCTGATCCCGGATGCGAACCCACTGGCAGGCGTGGCGACGCTGGCGCACACGGCCCACGGCGCTCTGCTGGGCCACACCAACACGCTACCCAGCGCGTACATGCAGAGCCAGAGCGGCAACGCTGGTGGCCACCACTGAACTGCCAGCCATGTATAAGTGTAATGAGACAGTCCGCCAGTCGTGGAGATCAATTGAGTCATTTTGTATTCCCAACTGAACGGTGCTTGCGGTGTGGTTCTTGATACGCTTCCAGCTATCGGCGTTAACGTCTTCAGTGAAGTCATCTCACATTCGCGCCATTTGTGGGGTGTCAACAGTGATTGAAGGGCTCACTTGTGCTTCTTCATCCACGTCGTGATCGTCGGCTGCTTGTGCAGGCGCGCGTGCTGCATCTCCTTTTCGTATCCGTAGTCAAAGAACAGCTACGCAGTCACATCGTCAGACACTGATTGCCACGCCACAGTCACACACACACACACACACACTGCAGCACGTACCTCTGTGTGCGGCTCGATGTTGCGGCCGGCGTAGATGCCGATGCGGTAGTCGCTGTTGATGTTGATGACCTTGGTGTAGCAGTTGGGCGTCGACGAGTGGTTGATAAACCGCGTCTTGTTGCCCTTGCGGGTCGCGTCGATCACCGTGTCCGAGTCCAAGTTGAACAGGTAGCTGCGGTTGAGCTTGTCGTACACGACGCCGCGGCGCTCGGCCTCCTCCTGGGTCACCATTTCGCCGATATACTCGATGATGAACTCGTCCTTCGCCACGAAGTCGTCCACAAACAGCCCCCAGCCGGCGTCTTCCATCGTCGAGCGCCCCACGCGGACGTGCTTGCGCTTGCGCATGCCCATGTTGCGGTTCTGGCACGACGTGTCGCTCTTCGGGTCGATGGGCGCTGGGCTCACTGTCGCTGCTCCATTGTCGGCCTGCAGTATCTGGTGCTGGTCGTCGCAGCACACAGTGCAGAGATCGAGGTCGCACTCGCGGCCGTTAGCGAAACACGGACAAGCCTTGGTGCGGCAGCGACCGCGCTGGCAGCGGCAGCCGTTGTAGAAGATCTTGCACTCGTCGTGGACGCACGCGCAGAGCTTGGAACAGAAGCGGCCATGCTCGAAGCACGCACACTTGGCGGCGTCGTCGCAGGGCCCGTGGTGCGCGCACGGCGTGATGCTGAGGAGTCATAAGAGGGCAACGTTAGCAGTCGGCAGACAGCTCCAAGGAGGAGGCGTTCAGAGACGTACACTGTTGGAATGATATCCCGCTCCTTCGACTCGATCTCTGTTGCAGACACAGCACGACTCAGCGGTTAGAGGGCCCTCTGCTTTCTGGCAGTGGGTATGGAGCTGTAGCACAGAGGCGCGAGAGCCCACTCCGTCGTCCTTCGTCCAGAGCGGGAGGAAACTAAGCGCGCGTGCCTGATACGGTTGCTGTGTGTCCAAGTGCCTTGTGGCAGCGACGGTGGGGTCTCATTCCGTCGCTGCGTATCCGGGCGGACAGATCTTCTATCCTAAAGCATCAAAACGTACCCTGGAGGTGCGAGATCGACGGTCGGTACTTGTTCTTCTTGGACTTTTTGGTCGGACGCCGCGTCTGCGGACGTGTCTTGCGCTGTTCAAAAGAGAATCAACATGAAAAACATCAGTCTCAGCGGTCGCCACCATCTACGAAGGCAAAGATCACCCACCTCCAACGCCATGGTGTGGTCGTTGATGTCGTTGAACTCGCAGAACTCGGCGACTTCGAGGCAGGTCTTCCCGCCCAGGATCTTGGCCATGTCACAGAAGCTTCCGGCACACACCAGGTACGCACGCGCGCAGGCCACGCGCTCCTTCTCGTCCCAGCCCATTGCTGACGTCAGCAGACGCGACTTAGAGAGCCTCGCGCTGGACTCGGTCTGGCCCAAGAAGCACTGGTTGCCGCAGTTGCGCGCCATGCCGCCCGGGGCGCTGCGCTTGCTTTTGCCCAGTGCGCTCATGGCGTTGCGCTCCGTGATTTCCAGCTTCGGAACGTCTTCCGGGTCGAGCGGGTGGTAGTCGCAGTCGTACACGTAGCAGCGTCGGCAGAAAATCACTACAACACTCACAGTCAGTACAACACCAACTCACACGGCGGCGGCTACTGTGATCCAAACTCACGTCGGTACGAGTCCATGGCGGCCTCGTAGCGCTTCACGTGCTGCTCGCCTGGCGACTGTTGTGCGAGTGGTGTGCCGGCGATGCTGCTGGTGGCGCTCATGGGCGTACTGGGCTCGACGTCCCGAGACCGCTTTTGCTTGGCTCGCTTCGCCGCCTTGGGTGCGTTTTGCAGCATCTTGTGCATCTCGATAACCACCTACAGGGATGCCTGTCCGTCTTAGCTTCATACAAAGCGTGTGAGGAATTCGTGGGCAAGACGTACGTTCTCCTCGACTTGGATGGTCTTGGCCACGAGCTTCAGGTCCGGACTCGTCATCTCCCACGTGTCCTGGAGCTGCTTGAGTACGGCCTCACAGAGCTGCTTCGTAAAGTCCACTTCACTCGTACTCGTGCCCTGCAGTCGACTAGTTACACACAAACGTCAGAAAGGGACGCCATCACCAGTCAGTTATCGGAGACCGTGCGTACTTGAGCTGGTAGTACTCCGACACGACGTCTTCGTCGTCGTCGTCGCCAAAGTACGGCTTGTGCTTGAGCTCCGGCTCGTCCTCGACGTCGTAGTTCTTACTCAGCGCCGTCCACATCGTGGCCGATGGCACGGGTGGCACGCGTGGCAGCACCACGGCCTGGCGCGTCACGCTGAGACTCTCGTTGGTGGTGCGCACGTCCGACCGCGCGGTCTTGCGCACGCGATTGGGCATGGTCGAGGCTTCCGCCGCTGCAGCATCAATCAAACACCACTCGTTAGTCCAGCATCAATCGTGCGTAAACACGATCACAACGGCCGCACTCTGGACTCTCTCGATGCAGTGCCAGGCCGCCAGGCGCTCCACGCTCAGCAGCGTCGGGTACGAGAGCCGCACGCTGTCGCGCTTGCGCAGATGGAGGTCGATGGACACGCGGTTGGCTGCGATCAGCTCCTGTGGAAACATCCAAAATCACAGTTAGTCGACTCAGCAGCCGACCATCCCTTTAGACGCAGACGCTCACGTTGGTCTTGCGATGGAAGGACCGCACGAACTGGTTGTACGCCAGCACTGCGTGGTCGCGCAGCTGCTGCTCCATCTCGTCTTCCTCTGCGGCGTCGTGCGCGTCGTGCGCAGGCGCGGCGTTGGGCGGCGCCATGGTCTCAGGATTTTGATTTTCGTGGTTCGAAAACGGTCTCCAAGCCATCGGAATCCTCTACAAGAGCTAATCCTCCTCTAATAGAGCTTAGACGGCGGTCTATCTGACAAATTTACAGAATAAGGTGATATAGTAGATCTGATTATCATAATCAGGTGAAATCGACCAGTGTAGCCATGTCGCTTCCCTTGCCAATGACAAGGTGAACGAGGTGTTGATAAAATAGCTGATGGGCGCGCAGGCTGCAAATACCACGGGCGACCACGACTTGCTCAGGGTATTATTAGGAAGCCCGCGTCGGCACAGGTGGGTCGGCACTGAGCTTGGCGAACGCTCGTGCTTGGCATGGGCGAGAGCAGCATCGCTTGAAGACTCGACTCACGTCAGGGAAACGCAAGCGGCCGACTGCGAGTGAAGGCGTTAAGCTGGTGGTTCATGCTCCAAGGTGATGCAAAAGAACGTGGGGCCGCAAATGTCGACGCCACCTGAGCCGACGCGGAGCAACACGGCGCGCACGTCGTTCCTCACGCGGATCACGCAGTTCCCGAGCAAGCCCGTGTCCGTCGTGCCGTACGCGCCGGAGCGCCTGAGTATCACGCAGGATGTGCTCACGCCGACCATGCAGGAGGCGCTCGCGCAGGCGGTGAGCATGCCTGAGGGTCGATTGGGGCGTTAGGAGGGTAGATCTCACGTTCGTTATGTTCACTGCAGCAAAAAGCCCGGAGCGCGTCGATGCTCAACAGCATGAAGAACGCTGCCATCGGCGACAACGACAAGAACTCGAAAGACGACGACGCGGACGCTCCACCGGCAGAAGAAGCCACTGGGAACACACTGTTCGCGGCGCTGAGAATGCGGCGAGCGCTGCAGAGAGCGAAGGCCGGCCGCAGCTCGCTTCAAATGGAACCAAAGGTGGACGAGGCGCAGGCAAACATCGACCGCCACATCAAAGTGTTATCACGGTACAAAATCCGCCGCGTCGACATCACGGAAGTTAACCCGAGCCATCCGAAGAACCTGAAGCTGTTCATGGTGAACCCTCACAGTCACATCTTCAAGATGTGGCAACTGGTACGTTCGGCGTCTGTCCCTTGGTTAGGTAGTGAAGGCGGTAGCTGAAGCCCTGCTCCGTCTCTTGTGGCTGCAGGGAACCCTCATTCTCATCATCTACCAGAGCATCATCCTGCCGTACAGCTTGGCGTTCGGCTGGAACCAGAGCTCGGCCGTCGACATGGCCACGAACCTTGTCTTCTTCGTCGACATCCTCATCGCATTCAACACGCCCATCGCGAAGTCGGACGACGAGAGCGAGTACATCACGGACCGATGGAAGATCGCCAAGATCTACACTAAAGGCTGGCTGTTCTTCGATGTGTTGGCGTGTACGCCATTCGACACACTGCTCGTGTGGATCAACAACTACGACAGTTCGAGCAACAGCAGTAATAACCTCAACGTGCTGGGGCTGTTGAAGGCGCTGCGTATTCCTCGTCTGTTGCGTCTCGTCCGGCTACTTCGTGTCGTCAAGGTGCTCAAGATTCGACCCGAGATCCGCCGCTGGCTGCAGTACTCTCGCCACGCCAACTTGCTGCGCCTCGTGCGACTCGTGCTGTCGTTTCTGATCGTGAACCACTACGTGGCCTGCGTCTGGTACGGTACAGTCGCCAGCGACTCCACCAGGAACCAGGAGAACAACCACTCGCCTGGCCACATGTACATCGTTTCGTTCTACACGACGCTGCTCGTGATCATGGGCCAGAACGTCACGATGTACACCGACACGGAGTACCTCTTCTGTATCTCGGCGATGCTGCTCGGCGCCATCCTCATGGCCGTGGTCTTCGGTAACGTCGCCATTTTGATCGCCAACTACTACGAGAACCAGAGCAGCCATCAGAAGAAGATGGAGTGGCTCTTCGCGAGTATGACGCGCATGAAGCTGCCCATGGACTTGCAGAACCGCATCAACGACTACTACCAGGCCATGTGGGAGCGCCACGGCACTCTGGACGGCGCCGTCACGGCCTTCATCCCAGAGCTGTCGCGTAATCTCGCGTACGAAGTCGAGCTGTTTCTGCGCATGGACATGATCAATCGCGCGCCCATTTTCCAGAACTGCAGTGCCAAAGTGGTCCAGGAGCTGGTCATGGAGCTGGAGCTACAGGTGTTCATGCCCGGCGACTACATCGTCGTCCGCGGAGAGGTTGGCAACGACATGTACTTTGTCCAGAATGGCGTGTGCGAAGTCACCAAGGACTTGACGCCGGCGCCTTCGCCGACCGCGAGCTTCCACACGATTCGGCGAGGCACAGTGGACGCTGGCGCCAACGAGATCATCTTGAAGACGCTGGGCCAGGGCGATTACTTCGGCGAGATCGCGCTGCTCATGAACTGCAAACGCACGGCCAACGTGCGCGCGCAGGTTTTCTCTGAGCTCTGTGCGTTGACGCGTGAAGTGTTTGAAAACATCTCGGTGCGGTACTTGGAAGACCGGAACATCATCGAGAAGTTCATTATGGACAAGTACGACCCGGGCATGCTTCAGGCAGCGATGAAGCAGTCGCAGGAACTGACGATGCGGTCGACTGGAGGTGGGATCTCAGCAGCACCTCGCACAAGCTTCCTGAAGCAGCGCCCATCGGAGCCCGGACACGAGGGCGACAGCGGTCTGGAGATGCTGCGTCGGATCGACGAGCGCCTGCACAAGCTGGAGCTTCGCCTCGATCGAGACTCCCAAGATCGACGTGAGACGGAGATTCGGATGACGACGGCGGCACTGGGCCCTCGACTCTCTGGTCACGACGGTAGCAACCAGCCTCCACAAGTTCCGTCCCGTATTGCGTCCCGTGGAGGCACAGAATACGTGTTGTTCGAACCGGACCGCATGTCCCAACGTCATTTGCAGTTGTCGCCAATGTCCGCCCGAGGCAGCTTGTCACCGAGGTCAGACCAAGCAGGCGCCTTGTCGAAACCAGACCAAGGCAGCCCCTCGCCAAAGCCAGATCAAGCTGACGCTGTGGCACAACAAGTGGTCGACGGTGAGGCAACAGAGGACCACGCCGATCAGAAGCGCAACGTGTGGAAGCGTCCGAGCGTGCATCGCAATGGCAGTTGGCGAAATGCGCGACGAGAAGGTTCGGCTGACAGTCTGCGTCTACGTGGTCTCGCTAAACCACAGGCGGCGACGACGATCCGGCATTCCAGTCGAGCCGCGTCGGTGACTGCGGCACTCGCAGCAGCGGAATCCGTGTCCGTTTCTCACAGCTCTCTACGCCAAGAGCCATCGTTGAGAACCGAAACAGGCCAGCAACTCGACGCCGATGCCAGTTTTGACAGTGGCATGCTGAGTGCCGACTCGCTCGATGACTTGGCTAGCGCGTTCGCTCAGAACGAGCGAGAAGATGGCAGCAGTGGCACTCCGCCGTCAGGGCCGACGATGTACTAAGGCGGAGTCAAGAGGTCGAGGTGTCGTACTTGTGAAGCTCGCAGACAGGTATTCACGCGAAATAAATGGGGCCAGCTATTGTTCTTGGATCTTGTGAAAATCGTCGGTGACATTGGCGTAACCCCAGCCATGTTTACGGTAAGATAACACGCGGCCCAGACTCAGACGCGTGCGCTTGGTCAGAGGCTTCACCGCGCCAAGGCTTGCCTATTTAGAGCGGCGAGGAGGATCGGAAGCTGTACGCTGGATCTCGTAAAATTAGCTCCATGCCTGGCATGTCCACGCCCCCCGACACGCGTGGCTTGTTCGACGTCAGAGGCGTCGTGCGCCTGCATCGCCTGTCGCCGCTTTCTCAGTCGCAGTCTATTGCCGAGAAGGCAAGGTCAGGTCTCCGCTTCGGCCACACTGGGGGCCCGGATGCTCTGGAACGAAGACCCGCTCCGCACAAGGAACATGGCGCCACAGCCGCCCTTGCCACCAGAGATCGAAGGGTACCTCAAGAAGCTCAAGCGCAAGACCAGCAACCTGACCGGTGGCTGGAACAAGCGCTGGTTCTTCGTGGATCCGAAGCGACTGGAGTTCGGCTACTCCAAGACCAAGGCACCGAATGCTGCAAAGAGTAAGCGCCTTCGTCCCCTTTTGTTGCTTGACCATCGACTCACAGTTCACCGATAAAATAATTGTGCAGGCTCGATCTACTTGAACGACATCACGGCCGTGTTGCAGTTCGACGACACGCACTTCCAAGTGGAGAGCCGCACGCGGAACTTCTTCCTGTGCGGAGAAAGCAAGGCGAGCACGACATGCTGGGTCAAAAGCCTCGACGAATACCGCAAGAAGCTCATCGAGTACGAGAAAGACCTCGCGAGACTCGCGGCATCGATTCCTTCAACTGTCACGACCGCAGCGTCGACGTCTTCCACTAGTGGATCGACGAATCAAGCCAAGCCAGCGATCTCGAAGAAGGCAAAGAAGACAGCGGACCCAGCCCGCGACTCCCAAGACACCTCGTCGTCTCTTTCTGTGAGCGCCTCCAGCTCCTCGAACCTCGCAGAAGAGAAGCCCGCTCGATACGTGAATGTCGCGGAGACTACAGCGACAGTGGATGAGCACCGCTCGCCATCGCCGATCGAAGCACCACGGCGTCATGAGCGTCGAGAATCCAAATCAAAAGGACCATCGCAACCAGGCAGTGAGCGTCCACGAGAACGAGAACGCGATCGTGACACCGTAGACCGCGACACTCGTGGACGAGGACGCGACAAGCATGACGACCCAGATCGTGAGAACGACGAGAGAGAGCGAGAGCGGCGAGGACGCGAGCGAGCGGCGAAGGACCGCGACCGTGATCGCGACCGTGATCGCGAACGCGACCGCAACCACGACCGTGAAGCAGACGACGAGCGCTCGAAACGCGATCGGTCGTCGTCTTCCCAAAGACGAACGAATGCAAGCAAGCAGCCGACTCCGGCAACTAGCTCGTCCTCGCGAACCAGCTCGGGGCGTGGTGCTGCACGGCCTGGAGGTCATCCGACGCACGGCTACGTGATGCACGCCTGGATGGATGAATACGACTAGAGTAGTCACACACACCTCCCTGAGGAAAACCGCACTGGATATGATGAATCACGACAGCACACCCTTGCACTCACAGTTGCGTCGTTTCACCCTTAGAGTGGCTCGCCGCCACCTGCAGCGTCGCCTTGTTGAACATCGATAAGCGGAGCTGGTGGTTGAGCTTGAGGGGGGGCTGGAGTTGGAGGCTCGGCGACGACGTTGGCTCCGATTTGCTGATGAGCTCGCCATCGCTTGCGCAATGCAGACCTTGCAGATTCTTCAGCCATCCACTGACGGTCTCGCTGTAGCAGCACGCCACAGTCACGGCTTCGCTTCTTCAGGATCGCGAACTCGTGCGAGAACCAATTCGTGAACTCGGTGAATGAGATCGAGCCAGAGCGGTCGTTGTCCATCATGTCGATCACGTCGTCGGCCTCCTCTCGCGACAGCGGAACGTGAAGACGCGTCATCAGATCGCGAGTACTCTCCCGGCTCAGCTCGCCATGCCCTTCGCCATCTAAAATCTCAAATACATCATGTGCATCGGCCAGCAAGCGGTCGTGTGGATCGAGCTGCTCGCGCTGGCGCACGACCTCCTTCAGTCGTTCTGCGATCACGTGCTCCTCTCGCTTGAGCTGCTCTTTACCGACTCGACTCGCCAAGTACGCCTTGAAGGAGTCAAACGACGCCATTTCTGTCTTCCATGCACCATCGCCATCATCCAACGTCGTCGCTGGTTTGAACGCCCCAGTACTGGTAGACTGCATGGTGCCATACTGGGCCGCAACTGCTCTCAGCTCGAGTGTCAACTTGCGAGGCCGCCGACCACGCCGGCGGGCAAGTTTGCGACGGAACGCTCGCTGCACTGTCACTGCCGCGCGGTTCCACTTGAGAAAAAGCCGTCGGCGTCGTGCGAGATGCTGTCGGAATGCACACTGGATCGCAACTGCGGCCTTGAACTCGATGCGGAGGCGCTTGAGCAAAGCTCTCGCTTGAATGCAGCGACAGAAGCACTGGATCACCGTCGCTGTTGCGTCGACAAGTTGCTTCCGCTGCTTTCCGCTGTTCTGAAGAAACTTGAAGTACTTGACTGCACTGTTGAAGCTCTGTATGAACAGAAGCAACGCTCTGGCAGCTCGTATCTGCGCGCCGGCCGATTGGAAATCCCGAATCGTGACACCGGAGACGACAGCAATCTTGGACTTGATGTAGTTGCCTGCTCGCAGTGCGACAGTCCATTTAGATGCGAGCCGCGGATTCAAGTCGAGAAGTTTGCGTCCTGCATTGGCCCGCAAATACTCTTTCAGTAGGGTGTCGTCCTGGTCTGCTGGTGCGTCGATCACGGTCTCCTTCTTGAACCCGCACAGAACCAATGCAGCGCGAACCAGCACCATCGCAGCCATACGCGTGACTGGGTTGTCGTGCGAGAAGATCGACACTTCCGGGTGAGAGCCATGAGCTGTTGATGGCAGTAGGCCTGACCGTACAGCCGCAGCGACTCCAGCCCCCAGTTGATCACGCGACGTCGCCTGGACTCCAGTGAGATAGCTCCGCACATCCGTCTCCAAGTGCACAATTTCACTTTGTAGGCGCGTGCGCCACAACGTCCAGCTGGAGAGAACATGGAAGCCGCCGCCGCCGGAGCCCATTCCATCCCCGATCTCGGGTACATGGCCGAAGCCTGCTCCATTCCACTCCTCGTCTCCGTGCGGGTCTTTGACGAACCTTTCTCGCATAGCTGCCATGTCGTCGATCATCGCCCGTACCTCGGTCGCCAGCTCAGCTCCTGCGTCTCGCTGCTCGTCGACTTCTCGATCCACATAAAGACTGAGAACTTCGCCACCGTGGTAGCCGCGAACGAGTACGTGGAATTCGACGGTCGGTTTCGGAGGCGGCGGCGCGATGATCGGAGGCTGTGAATTACTCGGCGTGTCATTCGGCGCTTTTTCTTGAGTTTGCTTCCCACCGAAAAGGCGCGGACGCTTGAAGAAGGATTTCCCACTTGCAGGTTGCGCGGTGTTGCTGGCGCTCGTCGATTCTTCGGTCTTCTTTGTGGTTTGTGCGGGTGATGCAGGCGGAGGCTTGCCAGCAGAGACCTGGGCTTTCTTGGTCTGGAAAATCACGAACTCGGCGTGTTCCGCATCGTGATAAAAGCTCGCGACCTTTTCCGCCAATTTCAGTGCAACATGAGCCCCTGATATCCACTTCGCCGCTGGCAAAGAACTTCCCGTGACAACATGAACGGTGTCACCGCTTCTGTCTTCCGCTTGCTTTACGAACAGAAGAACTGTGTCCTTCGCGCACAGTCGATCGCGAGCGATGAACAAAGCCTCCGTCGAGAAGGTCTCCAGTACACACGCTCGGAATACGTCGACGTACACGTCTGCCACGACAGCACCAAACGCAGTGAAGTACTGTCGTTGGCGGGCTGTGAACATCGTGGGGAGGCCCGCAGAGCGAGCCGAACGTTGGGCTCTCGCCTGCGTCTTGTCGCTGCTGCTGATTTCGTCATGGCTATAGACACACAGAGCGACCTTCGGTTGCGCCTTCATCTCGCTGTCCAGCATAGTAGCGAGACAATCACACGCAAAGGCGCCTTGCTTTTCGCGCCCAGCGACCGGCAGCATCGTGGCTCTACTTTGATCCAGCGTCCGTGGTAAGTTGGTCATCGGTAGCGCCACGTGTAGCTCGTGGTGGACGTCGAGGGCGATGTCGTCGCGAGTGCAGCCGTTCACAGAACAGAAATGCGGTTCGAATGACCCACGGATCGGGCGTCTGGTTGGCGCACGATGCCAGCTTCGCACTGTGAACTGCCCGGTGAAGTCGTTGGCTAGCTCCAGGACCTGCTGGGAATGAAGGATGCTGAGGTCTCGTCGCAGGATCTCGTGGATACGAGCGAAGAAACGCCGGAAATTGGCATGGCGCTCGGTTTTCAGTGAGCACAGGTCGTCGTATGAGCGGCGGTAGGTAACCGAGCTGATGGTCGTCTCCAGTAGTGTGGCGCATTCTGCTAGAAACGCTTCAACGTCCTTCTCGAGTCTGCCATGCAAGACGTCGAATGCTTCAGAACTGAGCGAATCGACGCAAAGTACACGGCTCTCACTCATTGGAATCGCGATGAAGATGCGGCGAGCTTGTTTTGACGTCAGCGGCCTCAGGGTGTTATCGTTCTTGTCGGTATCCGATATTCGAACGACGAACTTGCGACGATCGAGGCAAGACTGAACGATCAGCATGCTTTGGTTCTCAGGTAGCAGCACTTGGACCTCGACATTCCGCATCAAACTCAGCGACGATGCGGCCGTATATCGAAGTACTTCGCCACCGATCTGCCTTTCGGCCATGTACGCGTCGCCCGGTACTTCGCTCGCTGCTTGGACCACAAGAGACAATGCGTCGTCGAGAAAACGGGGCAGCTGTTCGTGAGCGACTCGTGACGACACGTGGTTCTCGATTTCAGTGCACAAAGTTTCCAGCCGCGACAACGCGTTCCGTCGCGCAGCGATGCCGCAAACACGCAAGTTCACGTGGTCCACCAGCTCGTCGAGAAGCGGAACGAGGCTCTGGAGAAGCTCCACATCGTATTCCCACGAAGCGCCATGGACTCGGCGGACGACCAGAAGAGTCTGGCGCAGTGGACAAGCGTCAAGCCATTCCGCCGCACTGTATTCGCGTGGATCGTACTCAGCGTCTCGAACCTCAGCACACCTCAACACAATTACTTCGGGATGACTTGGCAGCACGAAGCACCGCGGTTGATCACTCGATTTGGCTTGAACTTCACGCAGGATGCTCGCCTCAAAGCTGCTCACTGTCGCAGGCGAATACATGTGGTGGCTAACTGACGTAGCCACTGACACCAGCGGGGCATCGGCACCACACACGGACCGCCACGTCTCCTTGCTGTATGTGAGAACGCACAGCTCCACCGCAGTCAGCACGTTCGTTGTGATGATCTTCAACACCTCGTGGAAGACACTTCGAAAGGTTGATCGGTTGCCCTCGAATAGCTTGGAAATCGCTCTCGTGGCTTCGGCCGCCGACAATTGGCGAAGTGTTGCCCCAAGAAGGTTCGCGATCTGGGTCAGCCACGCGACAACGCCGTACTCGGGTACATGCGCAGAGAAGACGCCACTTGCAGCTCCCGGGAAAGTATCCACGGAAAGGACACCGACAAACGGGATCGGGACGCACACGAACGGACCTTTGCGCCCTTGGGCTTGCGCTGGTGCGAACCAACGAAGCTGACTGACGAGTTGGGCGACGTGGTGTTCACTAGCGTCGAACTGCTTGCGTTCTACCTGCGGAATCACCAGTGGGCGTTGCGAGACGAATACGCGAAACGACACGCTGTCCACTGCATTCAGCTTCTGGTTCGCCATGCCACTGCGCGCCGTCGTGCTTGTGAAGACCAACGATTCGCACAGAGGCTGAAGAAGGGCGATGTACGCATCGACACCGTTGAGCGCGCTCTCAATGGCTTGGAGAACCACGTGTTGGATGTACAGAGAGCTGCTGTTGCGACCAACAGTTTCGCATGCCGCCATCACACGTACGAGCGCTTCTTCACGTCGCTGCCGCCGCATCTGCAAAGACTTCAATCGAACCGAGGCAATTGCTTCCCCCACGAGATCACCAGCACGACGAAGATAGTCCACGAGCCCCAACTCAGGTTGTGCTTCACTCGCAATCATTTCGTACTTCTGTAGGTTGTCGAGCGCGAGGATGCCAGTGCTGGCGATTGGTACGACGATAAACGGCCATTTCTGGGACTCCTTGGCGTCACTCGCGAAGTATCGCACGCTGGAGTCGGAGCCGTAGCTGTGCATTACTTGATCAGGCGTCATCGCGGCTTTGATCACGACGGGTTTTCGGCCGTCGAGGGCAACGAAGCTGACGCCGTGACCTCGATGCAGGACCTTGCCCTTCATGCTGCTTCGATCGGTGGCGGAAACGTAAGCGAGGCGTCGATGAAATGGCTCGTGGAGAGCCACGTACACATGTGGACACATCAACGTGCCACTGATAAGGCGCACGGCACGGTCCACCAAATCGAGTGCTGCCTCTAGACGCAGTTCTTCTTGTGCAAACAGCGGAAACCCGCCAGACTTTGTTGGCACCCGCTCCAACGACTTGGTGGATTGTTCGACGAAGCTGGCACATTGGGCACTCAATGCAGTGAGGGAATCAACGCGAACACGAGAACGCTCCACGCGCTGAACGAGGGCTTCCAACATCCGTGACAGTAAACCTGCGACACGATCCACAAAGTGCTGCTCACAAATCGCGTGGAACTGAGGAAGCGTCGCGACGATGAGATAAACACCCGAAGAGTGTCCGATTGTGAGCGCCGGGACGTCAGCGAACGTGACTGTCTTGCTGGAGAGAGCCGTGCTGAGAGCATGCGTCAGATACTTTTCGTTCGTGGCTCTTGCTGCAATCGTCACGTCACCTTTCTTCGTCGGGCTCGAGGTTGTCGCCTTCGTCGGAATCAGTTTAGCGTCGTCAAGTGGTTGCAATCGGATGCCGTAGTAGCGCTGCCGCACGAGCCACTCCCAGTTCTTTCGTCTCTGGACTTCGATGGCCGACGAAGTCCCAGCGACTGCCAGCTGGCCGATGGCATTCTCCGTGGCTGCTGCGATTTCGGTCTCATGCGCCACGCACAACCTCACCAACTCTTTGACTTCTGTGTCAGTGGCTTGCCAATGCTCTCGAATGGTATCAGGCAGCAATTCCTTGACGCGGAAGTCCAAAGGAACGACACGCTGCGCGACCACTGTCTCGGCTTGCACTCGCGCGGCTTCCGTGTAGTCGAAGACTGACGTGCACCTGCCACGCGCAAAATCGACTTCCATGACTCGAGTTTTCCATGAACCGATCATCGTACTCTGGAGCGCGCTGCATGCTGCCAAGAAGAGCTGCTCTGGTGAGCGTATAGGCTCCAAATGCAGCTGGTGCAACTGATGGAGAGCAAACGATCGCCTCTTGAGGTAAATCGCGGCGGCCAGCGGCTTCGCAAGTGCAGTCAGGTAGTCCACAACGCCATCCTCTGGGTGCATTTCGTCTGCCCGACCTTTCGGTACGTTCACAAAGTGGTTGACGCTCAGCACGCCGATGCAAGCGTCTTCGTGAATCAGTGGAACGAACGCGTACGGAAGCTCGGTTTCCATGTCTTCCACAGACCCGATGACCTTGAGTCGGCTGCGGAGTTCCGAGTCGTGATTGATGACGATTGAGGTCCGTGTGTCGATACACTTGAACGAGACGCCTTGTGGACGCGTCAGCATCTTGCCCGACAAGGAAGAGCCGCCGCCAGTGAACGTGTAGAGAAGCTGTGACCCATCCGACTGCAGCTCGGCGATTTGCTGAAGTGTGCCCGGCAAGTTGGTACTGATCTCACCGAACACGAAACTCACGATCTCGTCCAGTGCTCGCAGTGCGTCGGGTGAAGGCGTCAAGCCGATAGAACTGAAGTTCCGAGTCGTCTTGACCGTCGAGAGTTGTCTCCGTAATGACCGCGTTTCTCGGCCGCGAACGCACACCACGTTTTGCTGCGTCATCTCGACTGCACGCCGAACGAATCGTTCCACATCATCGCGGTGCTTGGCTTCCATTGCGGCTTCTCGATGGACTTGAGCGATGAAATCGACCTGAAGCGCGTACACGACATCATCTGGTCGATGCGGGTCGCTCATGAGAACAACGAGAGCGCTCGGATCCACGAGACGAAACTGGACACCACTTCCCAACGCGTCACGATCACCTCTCTGGTCTTTCTTGAGCTCCACGAGTCGCTTTAAGAGCTGCGAAAGTTGGAAATGGCGCGCGTTCATGGCTCGAATGGGCAGCAACTGCCGAAGTTTGGGCCATGATAAGCTCTGCTGGGTTCGGTTCGACCATGAGACGTGGTATACAGCTCTCTCGCACGGCTGACTCGCTGCAACATCACGCTGATTGTCCTCTTGAATCGAAGCAGGAAGGTGTATACGCGTGATGCTGCCCTGCATGAGCCGACCCTGCTCTTCGTTGTCTTCTGCGTAGAGCGCGAGTCTCCGGATCTGGCGCTCGTTCCACTGTAAGAACGGCATGAGGCGATCGTCGGGAATGTGCGTGGAGGCGATCGCGTCGATGTCGGTGCAGTCTCGGATCTTCCAGATCGACACGCGCTCGGCGCCCACGAGCGCCTCGGCCACACCATGCACCAAGACGGAGTAGGCGTCTAGAACAGTCGCCTTTGCGTCTCGCGTGCGTTTGGCCATGACACGATGCCAGTGAACCCGCCGTCGGTACTCGTCCAGGAACTTGCCCGCGCGATCACAAACATCGTCCAGCAGCTCAAGTGCCTCATCATCGTCGCAGAAGAACGACGGCCGCTCGCCACGAGGCAAGTGGATTGGAAACCCGCTCCGCAAGGCAGCAATAAGTTCCAACAGTCGCTGCTTGGTCTGGATCTTCAGCGCGCGATACGCTGGGCGGTGCTGCAGGTCGTTGGCAGTGAGTTGCAGGAGCTGGCGACCTCCAAATCGGAGCTTTTTGAATTCGACGGCTGCATCGGAGAGCTGCATGCGCGTGAGAAACTCGAACAGCGCCTGCGGGGACATGGATTCTGGCCGTAACTGAGCCGCCTTGCGACAGGCATCCAGCGCCAGCACGCCGATCCCGCGCGAGTCGCACGCGTCGACGAGCGGCAAGCACGCAAACGGCCCTGTGCGGATGCCAGCCGTGTCCGCCGCCGCGACGACACACTGCACGCGCGCGTCCATGCTGATATCATTGACCAACGCAGGATCGAGCGAGTCCAGCACGTCAAAGCTGACGAATGTAGCCGCGGCTTGGTCTGTTGTCATGCGCTGCAGTGCCTGGCCAGCCATTCGGCTCAGTGGCGACGCGGCCACGTACCGAAGCAGTGGCCAGGGCGCCGCTGCCTCCGGATGGGCCATGGGCAGAGGCTCGTACATCGCCAAGTACACGTCGCAGTCGGGCAGACAGCTTGCGATGCTCTGCACGACTTTGCGTTGGAGCTGCAGCATCGTCGGCAGCTTGGTTTTCGCGTCCCAGAGCCACTCGGTCGAGTGACTCCTCTCCAACGCAGCGACACTCGCGTCCACCTCAGTGAAGAACGCGTCCAGTTGCCGCACTGCGCGCGTGAACGCCATGCGCTTGGCGATCGCTTGCTCCACTGCCAGTGAGTACAGCGGCAGCGACTCTGGTCCACTGGCAGGAGCAACAGACGAGGCCTCTCGCTGCGTGGTTTTCTTGACAGGCGACCTCGATCGCAACTTCTTTGGCTTGCGCTGCACAACAGCGTCGAATCCATCATTATTGGAACCGTGCTTGTCGTAGAGTAGTGAGGCGACGAGCTGAGCGCTGCGTGTCTGCCGTGCGCGCCGCACGAGCGCGTTCTCCTCCTGGTTGTCGACGCCGACGTCCGCGTGGAAATGGTGACGTAGCGCCAGCGGCACGAACGCAAACGCGTCCACGTCAGCGTGGGCGTCTACTTCATCATCTTGAGCACTGGCATCCACGCGCTTCATGGCCGCTTGGGCGTTCGCGTCTTCAAGATCCAACGTGTCCGCAGGCGTCGGTTGGAGCCATTTCCTTCCATTTTCCCGCCTTTTGTTGGCTGCGGAAATTCCAATAGAAATGATAGAAACCGTGCGGGTCACCGCAGTACTGAATTTACACTTCTTCATTTTGATGTCCGACGATCGCCACATTGCATGTCACTAAACTGGATTTCTGAATCTCGATATTTTCATCCAATCAGAGCCGTCCACCTGTTTTGACTGATGTTTCCCGAAGGGTTAGAGGGAATAGGGCCTGGCGAACGTACCCACCGTAACCTCCTCGTGACAAGAGCTCTTCACATCCGAATCCACACCAACAAACACGCGGACGGATCTCACATCGATCTCATGCTGCGCACCTCCGTCTCTCCGCTGCTGCGCCGCCTGCAGCGCGTCGCGCCTAAGCAAGCGCTGCCCACTCGCGTGGCACTGCCCGTGTCTGCGTCTCAGCGTGCATTCCACGGCGTGAGCCGCGCCACGAGCCAGGCGCTGCGCCACTCGGCGCAGGCCACGCGGCCGTCCACTCTGCGCCCCGTGGTGCTCGCCGCCTCCACGCAGCAGCTCGATGCCGACCAGAACTTCGCGCGCGTGGCTGGCTACTTGTTGGCGCTGATGGCCACCGGCGGCTTGCTCTTCCACGACGACCTCGCGGACTGCTGCGGCATTGTCGGCGTTGTGGGCAAGAGCGCCGATGCGGCCGAGTTCCTGTTGGAAGGCGTGACGATCCTCATGAACCGCGGCTACGACTCGGCGGGCATGTCAACGATGCAGTACAGTGAGAGCGGCTCGGCGGACATCACCACGACCAAGTTCGCGTCCGTGTCGGGCACGGCCGACTCGATTCACCTACTGCGCCAGTCCAAGGACGCGCACAAGGGCAACACGGTGGGTATCGCACACACGCGCTGGGCCACGCACGGCGCCAAGACCGACGTGAACTCGCACCCGCATCTGGACATGAACGGTCGAGTGTCCGTCATCCACAACGGCACGTTTACCAACTACAACGAGATCAAGCAGGAGCTGCTCAACGAGGGCGTCGTGTTCACGTCGCAGACCGACACGGAGGTCGCCGCGCAGCTCATCGGCCACCTCATGGGCGAGGGCGCCGACGTGCTGACGGCGACGCGCATCGCCCTGTCGCGCCTTGAAGGCACGTGGGGGCTGTGTGTGATGGCGCGTGACGAGCCGGACAAGATCGTGATTGCGCGAAACGGCTCGCCACTCTGCATCGGCTACGGCTCGAACGAGATGTACGTTGCGTCCGAGACGACGGCGTTCAGCCGCTACACCAAGCGCTTCGTGTCGCTCCAGGACGGCGAGGTCGCGGTCATCAAGGCCGATTCGGCCGAGCTCAACCCTGTGGATGAGAAGGAGGGCTTCCTGCAGCGCTTCCCAACGAGCCGTCTCGGCACTGCTCCTGACGTCAAGGTTCGCCTGTCGCCGGCGCCGTACCCACACTGGACGATCCGTGAGATCATGGAGCAGCCGAAGGCCGTCGCCGCCGCGCTGGGTTACGGTGGTCGTGTCTCGGACGACCACGTGTACCTGGGCGGCCTGGAAGCCGAGAAGGAACGCATGCTTGGGATCAAGCACCTGATGATCGCGGCGTGTGGCACGTCGCTCTATGCCAGCAAGTGAGTACTCAGTCTAGAAAGCATGCATGTCTATTCTGGCCGCTGCTGACATTACTTGTTCCGTTGTTCACTAGGTACGGAGCCAAGCTCATGCGCTCGCTCCACTCGTTCGACAGCGTGAGCACGGAGGACGCGTCAGAATGCCCGAGCGACCGCCTGCCCCGCAAGGACGGCGGCCTGCTGGTTGTCTCCCAATCTGGTGAGACGCTCGACGTGACGCGCGTGCTCAAGACCGTTGAAGGCATGTCCGCAGATGTGCCGATGTTCTCGGTTGTCAACAACGTCGGGTCGCTGATCGCGCGTACGACCAAGTGCGGCGTCTACCTCAACGCCGGCCGTGAAAACGCCGTCGCGAGTACCAAGGCCTTCGTCACGCAGGTCACGGTCATGGGCCTCATCGCCGCGTGGTTCGCGCAGAACCGCCCGGACGGCAACCGCACCAAGATGGACGAGCTCATCCAGGCCATGCACCGCCTGCCGATCGCCATTGGCATGGCCCTGCGCACGCGTGAGCAGTGCGCCCAGATCGCCGAGAAGCTCAAGGACTCGGAACACTTGTTCGTGCTCGGCAAGGGCTTCGCCGAGTCCATCGCCTATGAAGGCGCTCTCAAGATCAAGGAGTGCACGTACTTGCATGCCGAGGGCTTCCCTGGCGGTGCTTTAAAGCACGGCCCGTTCGCGCTCATCGAGAACAGCAAGGATGGCAAGTTCGGTGCGACGCCGATCATTTTGATTGTGCTGGATGACGAACACGCAAGCTTCATGACGACGGCCGTCGAGGAAGTGCGCGCGCGTGGCGCTCACACGATCGTCATCACGGACCGACCATCGCTGGTCAAGGACATCGCGGACACCATCGTGCAGATCCCATCGAACGGTCCGATGACGGCGCTGCTCGCGTCTGTGCCGCTGCAGCTGATCGCGTACGAGCTCGCGGTGAAGAAGGGCATTAACCCAGACGTGCCACGCAACCTCGCCAAGGCTGTGACGGTCGATTAGAGACTTTTACTTGGAGACGACCTGCACGAGCGAGCGGTCGCGCAAACCGACTTGCTGCAGCGTATCTTCCATGGATGTGAGTAGCTTGCCGTTGCCTAGATACAAATCAAACTGGTCTTCATTCTGGTATCGGGTCTGCTTGCGCACGATCGCTGTCTTCAGGAGACGCAGACGCTTCGCCGGGTACATTTTCACTGAGATGACGAACCCACCTTGCAAGCGACAGCTCACAGTGATGTGTTCGTTGCCTTGGCCACTGCTAGGTTGGTTGTCCTCCATCGTAGAGAACAGCCCGCGCCTTGATGAGGACCCCTCATCTTCATTGGTTCCACGCTTGCCAATGGGAGCTAGTGGAGCCACACCAGTCGACTCGCTGGTCAAACTATCGTCGCTGTCGGCGTGAAGAGTATGCATCAGCGCCGATGTTGCAACTTCACCGTCATGAGGGACACGCTTGCTTGAGCTTGCAGCCACCGGACGCACAAGTTCGGATAGCCCGTGCTTGGCTGCCAGTGCATTCGCGCGCTGTTCGCCGTGAGGAAGTCTTCGCAGCCACTCAAATGGATCCAGCGCTGGCTCAGCGTGCGTATCTGCTCCATGTTTCTTCCCCCAGCCTCTCGTCGGGGAGTCCAGCAGCGGCATGGACTTGGACTGGGAGAGCTGCTTTTGTGACTGCCGTTGGCGCTGCTTCTCTTGCTCGCGTAGAACTTGACGCTTGTGCTTCGCGTAGTGATCTGAGGCGTCCCAGGCTTCTGCGACCGCGTTTGATGGGAGCCCCCGCGCTGGTGACCAAACCAGCTCTCTTCGGTCTTTGGAAGCACTGAACACCGCAGGCGACGGCAAATCTGGCGTGGCCAAACCGGTCTTTCGAGACGCATCCCACAGCCTTTTGATCTCGTACTGAGAGGGACCGAGTGGACACGCCGGCACGATGGGAGTGTGGGTCGCGCGAGGGGCACGCTCGAAGCTTACACCAGGCGAAGCCCATTTCTTCACCGGCTTGGACTTTCCTGTCTCAGCCTGGTTTGGTGGAGGTGGTTTCGACCTAGTCTTGGGGCTTTCGAGGCCACGCTGTGCTTTCGTGAACGATCCCAAAACTGGTGGTGGCTGCAAGTAGGAAGACGAGGGAACCTCACCTCTCGTGGCCCTCTGAGGTGAGAGATGCGCGGTCTCCTTTTCGATGGCTTGTAGCTGGAACGGGTCCCGAGGACCACAAGAAGAGAAGACCGCTGACGGCTTCATAGTCTCACTACTGCTGCAGTTCCAAATCGTCGGCGCTTCGTACGCACCTGGACCTGGAGTGATCTGTCCGAAGATTGATCGTTAGTTTCCGAAGTCCATAGTGGCAACGCTATCACGTACAAGTTGGGCTAGGCGTTCGCGCTGTTCCTCCGTCTCATCTCTTCCGTAACCTGATGGAACTCGGAACCGCCTCTCGAGCGACTGCGTGTCGACATCGTTGGTCTTCTGAGCTTCCAAGCGCACTAGCAGACGGAATACGTCACGCGACACGAAAGGCTTGGCTGGCGTAGTCATCGCCCGAGTCTCGCGTGATCTGGAGTGCCTTCATCCGCCAGGGAAATGCCGTGGCGCCTCGTCCATAAATATAGCACGTACAAGATACCGCGCTCCCAAATCTCCTGCGGCGATTAAACACTCGCACTTGCTGGCTCTTGGTGACGACACTGCTCCTGGATACCCGCGAGCCGTTCTTTGATCACGTGCTGGAGGCTCAGCGTCTCTTGCTGCAGTTTCAGTATAGTGTCAACGATGTCGCTCGACTCGGGTGAACCGACCAGTGCACCTGCCAACATAGAATTACTGGCCGCAGGTATAGCAGAGCCTTGCACTGCTACTATTCCATCAGGTCCTTGAGAAGCCTTCACAGGTCGCCGGCGAGAACTCTTCATCGTGGAGCCTGTGGGCCCAGGGTGCACCCCTGACCCTGAACTAGTCGCACGCCGCCGAGCTCTGTCGATCACTTCGATTAGCTCATCGATCTTGACGACTTCCTCCGTCCACTTGCGTTTGCTGTTCGTTGCAGAGAGTTGCTGTTTGAGCGTGGTGCTGTGCAATCATCGTCCTTTCTAGGAGTGAACCGCTACGTACCGAGAGCTCCGTCGAGTTTGGGTCGTCTTGCCACTGCTTTGTCTCGACAAAGCCCCGGCAATCGCATGGCTCCCCATGTTAGACGACCCAGCATCGTGTGGTTGAGGAGTTTCCGTGCTAGTCTTCGCCAGTCGCTCCTGTCTCTCGCGACTGCGATTGCGGATGAGCTTCAGGAACTCCGGATACGACAGTCGTGGGTGGTCCGCGCTGCCGCCTTCCCGCACGAACTGCGCGAAACTCTGGTGCAGCAGCAATTGGCACTCGCTTCTATCGGGCAGTGTGCCGTGCGTCTTGACGTGGCCCGCGTACCGCTGCAGACACAGAAACTGCAAGTGCTTGCTGAAGTTCTTGCGCTTGAACCGCGACGCCACGGCAGCCATCGATAGCGGGGCTGCTGACGCGGCGATGGCTCCAGCATCTTCTGAGTCCATTGTATGGCTGTCGCTTCCATTCAGAGTGGGCGTCGCGGCATCCACAGCGTCTGCGTACGGCGGCAGATCGGCGAGCTGCACGAAGCCGGCCACGTCGTCGTCATCATCCTCTCCCACCGCTGACGCGTCGGCCGTGTCCTCACCATCCACAGGCGGGACACCTATAGCTTCACTGTCTACCACCGCAGCCACGCCCACGTCCGCGTCCTGCAGCGCCTTCCACGTCAACGCCGCGTCCACGTCGTCCTCCACCACCTCCATTTTCGTTCAAGATGACTTGCCGGTTTGGAAAGCTCAACCCTCCTCTGATTGGTCAGAAGTTTTAAGTTCGCACCAACACAGTGTTAAGTGCGTATGTCAATCACTCTTCGAGCGAGCAGGTCTGTGGCACACAAATGATGCGGCTGGGACGCGCCTCCATGGCGCTGCGCGCGGCGCCGCTGCGTCGCCCACAGCTCTCTATGGCGCTTCTGAACGGGACCGCTGTGCGTCCGAATGCCTACGCCATCTCAGTGTGTGCTCCGTTCAGTAGCAGCAGCTCAGGCTCGGACAGCAAGTCGGTTTTCATCACCACGCCGATCTTCTACGTGAACGCGTCGCCGCACATCGGCCACGTGCACTCGGCGGTGCTGGCGGACGCACTGGCGCGCTGGCACCGAGTGAAGCAACACGACGTGTTGTTCACGACCGGCACAGACGAACACGGACTCAAGGTCCAGGAGGCAGCCGAGGCGGCCGGCACGACCGACTACAAGGCGTTCTGCGACGACGTGTCGAGCCGCTTCCGCGCCATTTTCCAGGAGGCCAACGTGGACTACAGCCGCTTCATCCGCACGAGCGACGCCGACCACCACGAGGCTGTGGCGGCGCTGTGGCGCACCATCCAAGCGAGTGGCCACATCTACTTGGGCGAGCACGAGGCCTGGTACTGCAAGTCCGACGAGGCCTTTCTGACGGAGACTCAGGTAGAGGATGTCACCGACCCACGCACGGGCGAGACGCACAAGGTCTCGAAGGAGAGCGGACACAAGGTGGAGAAGTTCCGTGAGGAAAACTACAAGTTCCGGCTCTCGGCGTTCCAGGACGAGCTGCTGGCGTGGCTGGACGCCAACCCCGACGTGATCGTGCCCAAGAGTCGCTACAACGAAGTGCGTGCGGCCGTCGCCGCTGGTCTGCGGGATATCTCCGTGTCGCGACTGCGCGAGAAGATCCGCTGGGCCATTGATGTGCCGGGTACGTTGTTGTGAGCCTCGTGATTCGTCTGCCAATGGAGAGCGAACTGACCTTTCTGGCTTTGGGATGCTAGATGACAACCAGCACTGCGTGTACGTGTGGCTCGATGCCCTCACCAACTACCTCACTAGTGCTGGCTACCCGGGCGACCACTCCGCGAACTGGCCGGCTGACTACCACATCGTGGGCAAGGATATCATCAAGTTCCACGCGATCTACTGGCCGGCGTTCCTCATGGCAGCTGGGCTTCCGCTCCCAAAGAAGATCGTCGCGCACGCGCACTGGACTGTGGACAACGTCAAGATGTCCAAGAGCCTGGGCAACGTTGTGGACCCGCACAAGGCCATCGAAACGTACGGCGCCGACTTTATCCGCTACTTCCTGCTGCGCGAGGGCGTGTTGAACGACGACGGCGACTTCAGCACCAAGATGCTGGAAGAGCGTGTCAACAGCGAGCTCGCGGACACGCTGGGCAATCTCGTCTCGCGGTCCACGGGCAAGGCGTTCCTTCGATCGGGATACTTGCCGCCTCGTCCTCAGAACCTCACGGCGGACGACGAGGCGCTGGTCGCGCGTGGACGAGAACTCGCGGGTACGGTGGCGCGACTGTTTGAGACCCCTGACGTAAGACGTATTCGGCCATGCGACGATCGAGTTGACCTTGCGTGACTGACCGCTGTCTGTGTTGTGTGCATTGCAGTTCAGCGCCGGCATCAAGGAAATCATCTTCTTCCTCCACGACGTCAACAAGTACTTCACTGTGAACGAGCCGTGGGTTCTCGTCAAGCAGACGCGCCTGTACCCGAACGATGCGGCAAACCAAGAACGATTGGACACAGTGCTCTACCTGACGGTCGACAGCGTGCGGCTTGCGGGTATGTGCAGTCAACGGCTCTGATTGGGATAGGATTGGAGGCTCTGACATGGATTATGTGAATTGTAGCGATTCTGTTGCAGCCCGTGGTGCCGGAATCGGCCGCGAAGATCCTCGACTACCTCCAGGTGCCGGCCGAGAAGCGCTCATTTGCGTACGCTACGGTACTGGGCGATGCCAAGGACCAGGTACTCGGCGACCGCGTCGACAACGCGAAGCCTTTCGTGGCGTTCCGCAAGCTCCTCAAATAGACAGCCACACGCGATGGTGGTTTCAGACACGGCGCGCTTTTTCAGCTGAATGATGTGTGGATAAATGTAGGGAACAGGGACTCTTCGTCCGAAACGACTGTAGCAGGTGCACCGAGAACTTCAACATCCCGTGAACGGTTCAGGTACGTAGAGCACGATCTGGTTCTGGCCATAACTGCTGGAAGAAGGGACCGGTACAGCGACCACCAACCAGACGAGACAAAGCGGTGAGCTCGACTCGTGTCGACGGCACTGTGGGCCTTCCGCCCTGGTGGCAGAAGCGTGCATCATGAAAGACGCTGTAGACGTGTCGCCAGCGGCTACTAGCGGGTCACCTCCACCGACACCTTTGGAGGTCGCGGATCGAGCGGCTCACGCCAAGGAAAGCCAGCCCCGCGAGTCTTCATTCCTGGGTGGCATTGTTGATGGCAGTCCACCACTAGCGCCAACCGCGGCAGTGCCGGCAGCTGCGTTGTCGGCCCAGGCGTCGCTTTCGTCGTTGTCGCACTCGAGCCATCCTCATGCGACGCCGGTTGCTGGGCCGCAGGCGATTTCACCGGGCAGATCGCGGTTCAGCAGCGTCCGCTTTCCAGACGGAGTCGAGGGGCAGACAGCGTTGTTCAAGCGCAGTCCGATCAAAGTTGGCTACCTGTTCAAGCAGAGCTCGGGCTCGTGGAAGCGGAAGCGCTGGAACCAGCGCTGGTTCGTGTTGGATACGGAAACGGGCATCCTCAAGTACTTCCGCCACGAATCGCTGCCCGAGGCTGTGCCGTTTCGTCAAGATGCTCATGGCGTGATCCATCTGAAGGAGCCAGGCGCGTCCTTGGTGATCCAGGGCGACTTGCCTCGGAACGTGCCCACGCCGTTCTGTTTCACCGTCTTCGATGGCAATCGCTCGTTCCTCATCTGCGCCGATTCCAACCAGGAATTCCGCGAGTGGACAAGCGCGATCTCAGCGATCTTGAGCCCACGCAAGCTCACGGCTGACGGCATGCAACCCGGAAGTCCAACAGCGAAGGGAAGTCGGAGGGCTTCCACTGACAGCGCCCTGGACCGAGCAGTCTCATTGCCAGTCGTCAGTGCGCAGGTGGTCACCCAGACGGATATGAAGCAAGACACCGAACGAGCCGCGTCACCCCCGTCGGCGCTGCAGCCAAAGCGGGACGCCAACGTATTCACTATCGACACACACAAGGCGTCGGACGTGAGACCATCTCTTCGTGAGACGGCGATCGCACTGGCCGTGTTCAACTCTGTCGCTGTGATCGTTAGGTATGGCAGCGTCGAGTGTCTCTACGCGTCAATGCTGGGAGTGAACGCCTTCTTCGTGTGGGCGCTCTGGTTCCAGAAGCCGTCCGTTCGACCGGTGAGCTCGCTGTGTATTCGCAACGACGACGACACCTCAGCATCTCTAGCCTCAGACGACTCGACCTCCGACGTGGGCGGCCCACCTACACCGAGCTCGCCTCGTGGACGTGACTCCAAGTCGCCGCAGCCTGACTCCCCACGCAAGGCGACGCTGCCTCGTCTGGAGAAGCTCCCCTCAGCGAGCTTCCAACCGACGAAATTCCTCGGCACCATCAACGGCATCAAGGCCAAGGCCGGCGACTCCGTCAAGATGTGCCCGCCGGCCCCAGCGGCAATCGTCACAGGCTGCTGGACGCAGATCAGCGGCACACGGTTCCAAGTGCGTCAGGGCCCCAACTACCGCAAGACCAAGCTCAAGGCGCCGTCCGAGGAGAGTCTGCTTGAGCTGCTCGCTATCGACATCTATCGGGTGAGTGACGGAGTGTCGTCGTGGTCGCCTTCTAGCCTCGGTCTCTGATATCACAGTCTCTTGATGTTTTCTGGACGGCAGTCTCCCTCCAAGATCGATAACGTCGCGAGCATCGTGGACCTGGGCGACCTCAAGCCGGAGAACTCGCCCCTAGATCTGTTCATCGTCAACTGCCAAGTGCCCAGCTACCAGCCCTCGAACCCACTGTGGGGAGAGAGGCAGGGAAACGGCGAGGGCTTCAACTTCGTGAGCTACTTCGCGATTTCCCCAGAGATCCGCCAGCAGCTCAAGGAGCACGAGCCCGGAGATCAGGCCGTTCGGGTGCGATGGAGATGAGCGGGGACCGTGAAAGGACGCGGGGGCATTCTAACTCTCTGTGGCTGGGTGATGTGTGTAGTTGCTCAAGAACTTCATGCAGGACAACAGCTCCGTGGTGCGTCTTTCTCGATTTGCGTTTCGTGGAACGTCTGTTTGTCTCACTGATGTGTCTCTGTAGCGTGATCGTTTCAAGGCTATCGGCATCGTCGTGAACCCACAGGAGCAGAAGCAGCTCGGCCGCACGGAGCGCCATTTGCTGGAGACCTACAATGGGCAGCCCATTCTCACGAGGCCGCAGCACCGCTTCTATCGGGGCGACGGCTACTTTGAGGTGGACGTGGACGCCCACGAGTTCAACTACGTGGCTCGCAAGGGCCTGGCGGGCGTGTCGGACCACTTCCGCAACATGGTCGTGGACTTCGGCTTCGTGCTGGAAGGCCAGGACGACATGGAGCTGCCCGAGCAAATGCTGGGCTGCGTGCGACTGTGTAAGATCGATGTGCGCCAAGCACTGGAGATCACGTAGCCACCATCAATCAAGCGGTCACCAAAGTAGATCAATCAGTCACACATTGCTGGATTTCTGACTGGAGGTCAGAATCCAGTGGAATTGAGGGCCATTATAGTAGATCTCGTTCAGAGATATCAAAGCGGTTGATTGATCCAATGGCCGACGAGCATCCAAATCTCACTCGGCAGGCTGGATTTCCAGCCCGATCAGCCGCTCGTGGGTGGAGATATGCCGATACAGTACAGTACATCTCGCATTGCGGTCACAAATCTCGAACGAAAAATTTGGTTCCCATCTCATTGAATCAACGTTTGATGCTCGGAAGCGGGACATCAATCACTCCTTCCGTATTTTTTTGCTTTATGGTCGCGGCGACCAGGCGACCGTCGCCTGGTGTACCCTCCGCGACCCATCCCCATGCGTGGGTGACTGTTTACTGGCCACATTGCAACTCATCTACAGCTGTTCGTGCGACCTTCGGGCGACATCCACCACTGAAATGTTCTGAATGCAGTCACGCCGGAAGCCTCATTTCGCCACCGACCTCTTCCTCCAGCGGTGACTATGCGCCCGCTACGGGCCTCCACGCTCTCGCTGGCCGTCGCCGCCACTGCGCTGCTCGCTGGCTTGCCCAGCGTCGTCTCGCAGACCTCCGGGTCGTCGTCCTCGTCCACGCAGTGGTGCACCAACACGGCGGAGGTGGTGCTCACGACGTGCGGCTCCAATTGTGGTACAGACCAACCATGCGCGCAGTACCCGTCGGGGTCGAAGACGAAATGCAGCACCGCCTCGCGCAACAAATGCGTAGTTAAGGATACGTCGTGCACGTTCCAGTGCCTCGACACCGTCTACAACACCGGTGTCGACAAGTGGACGCTGTTCGTGAAGGAACCGGCGGAGACCGACATGTTCAACGGCAATAATCAGACTGCGTTCCCCTCTGCCCCCATCGAGAACATCATGGGCTTCAAGCTTCCTACGGAGGCCAAGAATATGTGCGTAACCCAAGGCTGGTTCATTGATTCATGGAGTGATTGATGAACGACGAGATGCTGATCGTGTGGTTGATGGCCGATGATGCAGCCAACTCACGGGCTACGATGCCGTCAACACGCAGAAAGGAACTACGAAGAGCCTGAAGCTTGACGACGACATGTTCGAGAAGTCGGAGTCGCTCGTTCAACTGTGCGTTGATGCTGATGGGTGATATGTGCGCGGCGCGGCATCACTGATGCGTGGGTACACTTTGATTCTTACAGGAGTCTTGCCAACATCGATTTGTCGAAGCTGCCGACCAACTTTCTGCCCAAGAGCTTGTCGTCACTGTGCGTAACCACGCGTACACTTACTTCCCTATATTTCTGGCATTTGACTGATGCACCGTTTGATTGTCACAGCCTGATGGACAACTGCAAGCTCAGCGACGTGCCATCGGACGTCGGCAACATGGCCAACATTCGAACGCTGTACGTTTGGTTTGATGTCTGCAACGACCTTCGCTTGTGATGCGATCAATTGATTGATGTTGTTGGTTTGTCCTCGTCCACAGCAACATTTCCAACAACGAGATTGTGGATCTTCCTAGCGCTGACAGCAAGATCGTGAAGACGCTCCAGCCGCTCACGACGCTGTACGTGTGTCTCCCATTGATCTTGTTGTTGCTATCACCAGCGGTGAAGCTCACGGGCTTTTGATGCTAGGAACCTGCGTGGCAATGCCATCACGACGTTCAACTGGGTGCTGCCAGCGCTGACGACACTGTGCGTTCACCGTCCATACCCTCTCCTCTCTATTGGTGAAGTGCGGATCCAGTGATTAACGCACCCTATGGCTGAACAGGGATCTTCGCGAGAACAAGCTCAAGACGTTCCCATCGGCTGTGTTCAACATGACCAAGCTCACCGCAGTGTACGTTCACAACTTCCTTTTTCATCGCCAAGCCCTTCGGCGAGTACTGAACAGCTTTCTCTTTGATCATAGATATCTGGAGGGCAACAACATCCCGAGCATTTCGGTCTCCTCGGACGAGTTTAACTTCCTCAAGCGCCTCTCCCCCTCGAGTACCCTGGGCGTCTCTCCTGCTACGTCGTGTGCTGCTGACCAGCGTGAGGACACCGTGCTGGGCGTGGCAATCTGTGTCGTCGACGCGACAGCCACGACGGCGCCAACGTCCAAGAGTTCTGGCAGCAACGTCGGCCTCATCGCCGGTATCGCCGCCGGTGTGGTCGTGGTGATCGTGATCGCGGGTTTCTTCTGCTACCGCCGTCGCTCCAAGGCGAAGGCCAACTCCGAGTTCTACGTCTCAGTGATGGAAAACGGCGGCAACAGTGGCCAGAACACGGGTGGCAACACCGGTGGAAACACAGGCAACTCGAACAGCCAGTCGCAGTCGCGTGGTAGCGTCTTCAACCGTGGCCGTGCGCCTTCCGGAGGACGCCGATCCAGCATGCAGAACACCGGCGGCCGTCCGTCCCGACCGTCGAATGCGACCAAGCCATCGATCAGCTCGAACCCGGAGATGGGCGTGTACCAGGAGCAGCTCAGCTCTGTGAACTCGTCGTCGACAATGGCACTTGTAGCCGGAGGCACCACGAGCGGCAGCCGCCAGCGCCAGCGAGCGCAGATCAACCAGAACGTGGTGCGAATCGCAAGCCAGGACATCAACTACACGCGTACGATGGCCAAGGGCGCGCACGGCGAAGTGTGGCTCGCGCACTTGGGCCGCGACCTCGTCGCCGTCAAGAAGCTCATCTCGACGGACCCGGACAGCGTTGGCGCGTTCGTCGGAGAGCTCAACCTGCTGGCGAGTCTGTCGCACCCTCGCATCCTCACGCTTGTCGGTGGCTGCTGGGCGGACGACATGTCGGATCTCCAGATCGTGCTCGAGTTCATGGACTCGGGTGATCTGCTCACCGTGCTCCGCAACAAGACAAGTGCCGAGCTGACGTGGGAGAACGGCAAGGCTGCGTACTGCTTGCAGATCTGCGAGGCCGTGTTCTACTTGCACAGCCTGCAGCCGGCGCTGATCCACCGTGACATCAAGTCGCGCAACATCCTCGTGGACGCGCGTAAGGGCGCCAAGCTGTCCGACTTCGGCGAGAGCCGCGAGCGTACGATCCAGAACACGATGACCGCCGGCGTCGGCACGGCTCGCTGGGTCGCGCCAGAGATCATTCTGGGCGAGGACTACAGTGAGCTGGCCGACATCTACTCGCTCGGCGTGCTGCTCACGGAGCTGGACACCCACGAGATCCCGTTCGAAGGGCTCAAGCTGGAAGAACACATGATCGTCCAGCAAGTGGCCGTGGGCAAGCTGCGACCCAAGGTCTCGGACTCGTGTCCGGACGTGATCCGCCGCCTGGCCCACGAGTGTCTCCAGTTCGACCCTCAGCTGCGTCCGACCGCCGCGCGAGTGCTGCAGACGCTGATGGCGTCGCCGCTCGTGCGTCGGCTGTCGACGATCTCGGACAGCGAGTAACCACTCGACTGCAACCCACACGGCTTCCCTCGAATGGAAATGGGGGGAGCCAAGGCGTCACGCAAACTGACGCACGAACACAGACCCACAGGCAAGTCACTCTAGTCCATGTTGATATTTACGATAGCGCAGCTACTGTAACTGAATGAAAAACTCAAAACTCAACACTCAAAATTCACCCTTTCGATCAGGGTGTGGGCGGTATGAGACTAGTAGCACTGCAGGAACCGGAGGTCCGCCATGCTGTCCATGGGCTTGAGCGCTGCGAGGAACGGCTCGTTCACCGTCCGCCAGTCGCTCAGCAGCAGCCCTTCCTGGAACATGCCCTGGGCGTTCGTCGGGTTCCAGTCGTAGCCGCTCTCTGGATTGAGCGTCCAGACGTAGCCTCCAGCGAAGCCCTGGCGCGTGAGCAGCTCCACCGTGTACAGGAACGCTCTCTGGATGGTCTTCTTCGGGTGGCGGTCGAGCGTGAACAGACCACCGAACTCGCCCAGCACGACCGCGGGACTGGACGAGTCCTGCGCCAAGTGCCCGAACATCCCGTCGAACGCCGCCTTGGTATTCTCCTTCAGCAGAGCATCGGAGAGCTCAGCGTAGTTGTCGCCGTAGTAGTACCCAGTAGGCCACACGGCCGACGTGTAGAAGTGCGGCACGTACACGACCTTGTTGGGAATCTTCAGGACCACGGGGCTCTGCTTGGCCTTCATCAGACCACCGCCCCACCAGCCAGCGTAGTGGGTTTTGCCGGCGCTGTTCGTGAAGGCGTAGGCGTCAGCAGTTCCTTCGACGAACGCCAGCCAGTTCGAACATCCATCAAGCATGCGGTTGCCCAGGCGCACGGACGCCGCTCGGAAGTCCTTGGCCGAGTTGTCTCCCCACGTCGCGTCGTACGGCTCGTTCTTGAGGTCGATG